>APFE030318980.1:0-13704 GCA_000404065.3 Pinus taeda
AAAAGAGAAAAACTTTATGTTAAACTCTCCAAATGTGAATTTGGCAAAACCTCTCTAAATTATTTGGGTCATATAGTAGGGGGAGGTGAAATGAAAATAGATCCCTCTAAAGTGGCAGTGATCATAAACTGGCCTAAACCCAAGTTTGCTACAGAAGTGAGAAGCTTCTTAGGAGCAACACAGTATTGGAGGAAGTTTATTTCAAACTTTTCCTCAATTGCAGCGCCCTTACATGCTTTGATAGGATTGAACAAGGTGTTTCAGTGGAGAGGCAAACAGCAGAAAACCTTCGACACCTTGAAAGAAAAGATTAGTACAACACCTGTACTAGCACTACTAGATCTACAAAGACCATTTGAGATCGAAACTGATGCCAGTGACTATGCCATGGGAGCAGTGTTGACACAACACGGTAAACCCATATGTTATCATTCTGAGACTTTTAATCCTGTAGTAGTTAACTAACCTACATATGATAAAGAATTGTATGCATTAGTTCAGAGTGTGAAAAAGTGGAAACATTACTTAATGGGCAAGGAAACAGTAATACATACTGATCATCAACCACTTCAATACCTACACTCCCAAACTAAATTGCAGCATTCAAGACATCACAGATGGATGGGGTTTCTACAACAGTTTCATTTAGTCATCAGATATAAAAGGGGCATACATAACAAGGTTGCAGATATGTTATCTAGACCCATTATAAATGCATCTACCCTACTTAAGCATAATTCTATGCTGCATGAAAGCTATATAGAACAGTATGCTCATAATATGGACTTTAAAGATGTATATGCAACTTTGAGTCAAGGCAAAAGAGTAGAAGAATTGGACTATCATGTGAAGGACCGACTCTTATATCATTGTGGGAAACTCTGCATTCCACAAACTGAAAGAGCAAAGATAATTAGGGAAGCACACACTTCTTTGATATCAGGTCACTTTGGGGTAAGTAAAACAGTTGCATAGCTGCAAAGGTTCTGCTATTGGCCGAAAATGAGTGAGACAGTTTCTAGATATGTAAAGGGGTGTGCCATGTGTGCTAAAAGCAAGCCCAACAATAGAAGACTAGGCTTGTACACTTCCTTGCCAGTTCCTTCTCACCCTTGGGAAAGCATTTCCATGGATTTCGTTGGAGGACTGCCTAAATCTAAGAAAGGTCATGATTATCTATATGTTGTTGTGGATAGGTTCAACAAAATGTGTATTTTAATACCCTGTAGTAAACAGATTACAATTGAACAAACTGCAAAATTATTCTTTGAACATGTATGGGTTCATTTTGGATTACCCACTTCTATTATATCTGATCGAGACACCCAATTTGTGGGAAAGTTTTGGTCCAGTTTGTGGGAACTAATGGACCCCAAATTAAAGAAAAGCACAGGTTTTCATCCACAAAAAGATGGCCAGACAGAAGTAGTTAACAGGACGGTGATCCAACTACTGAGAGGATATTGCAGCAAACATCCCAAGCTTTGGGATGAGCACTTGTGCTATGTGCAGCATGCTTACAATAGAGCCAAACACTCTTCTACATAGAGATCTCCTTTTGAGACCTGTTTTGGTTTCATACCAAGGTCTCCTTTGGATTTTGTCTTCGGTAAATATAACATGGTTGATAAACACAATGATGTGGACAAGGCAACTAGGTTCATTGAACAGATCCAGGAGATCCACCAGGCAGTACAGGAACAACTGGAAAAGAACCAGGGCAAGTACAAGGCTAGGCATGATAAGCATCAGATGGAGCATAGTTTTCAAGTTGGAGACCAAGTCTGGCTGTATATCAGCAAGGACATAATGCAAGGTGAAGGTAGAAAGCTAAAATCTATCAGGTATGAACCCTTCAGGGTACTTGAGAAGATTGGTGAGAATGCTTTTCGCCTTGATCTGCCAGCTTACATGCACATCTACTCAGTCGTGAACGCAGACTGCTTGAGGTTGTTTGAACCTTCAATGATTGAGGACCCTGAAGAGCAGAGTCAATTACCATCTGTTGATGACCTGCTACTTGAATATCTTAATGAGTTGCAAGAAGACATAGTGCTGGACAAGAAGGTGAGGACGACGTGCAGTGGACAGGTGGAATACCTCAGGATTGGGCTTAAAGGTTCGAAGCCGAGCAATGCGAAGTGGATTGAGATTGGATAAGTGAGACAACAGTTTCCTCACTTAGTCGATGCTTGAAGAAAACCAACTTTTGGTGGTCCAAAAGCTTTTTCAGTAGGGAGGCCGTGATCCGAATCAGATCCACAAAAGACTGTCAAGAACTTTGACTGTATCGAGTTGAGCAAATCTTTAATGAAATCCAAAATAGCATCAAAAACCCCTTGAACCAGTGGCCATGGCAGCCGGTGTGGAACGACGAGGACCTCGGTCAAAGCATGCTGACCGAGGCCCATGGAGACTGTGCAGGAGGTTAAAACAGCCCCTGGGAGCCCCGGATCGGGAAAAGGAGGCGATTTTTAAGCTCGATTAAGCGCTAATTGCGCATCGCTAGGTGAACAGGGCCGAAATGGGGGAGCCTTAAGCACTCGGTCACGTTGGGAGCCAGAGGACTGCGGGCAGAAAAAGGTAAAAAGCGCCAATGTACGACGGTGGGACCCACGGCCTGGAAATCAGCGGTTTGATCGGGGCGCCCTTGAATGGTAAGAGGTTTTGGAGAAAGCGGAGCGATCACAATTAGCGATCGACGCATGGCAGCGGAGGTGAGAGAAAAACCGCCGTGATCGCGTGTTATCGGTCGAGCAAGTCAGCCGCGCTCGACGTCTGTATGACGTTGGATCTGGAGGAGCCCAGATTGGATGGCTGAGATTGCGCCCGATAGAAAGAAGCGGAACCGGCAGGGAAATAAGCTGTGATTTAAAAAAGGATTTGGAATTCGTTGACCGCCACAGTGGAGGAAGAGCGTATTCACTCCATAATCGGAGGAACGAACCGACAAAGCATGCTGGCACCAGTTAGATTGAGACATGTGGCACTCCCTGAGCGTTCATGCTTACGCCGAACAGAGAACTCCAAGCACAACTGCAGGAGGAGAATCGACGCAGGTGGGAGAGGAACCGAATAGGCATAGGATCGATTGGTTAAAGCCATGAACATAGACAGTTGAAAGAAAAAAGAGGATTTGGAGAAGAATCCAAGTGACCGAGAGAGACAGTGAACAGTGAACCCCGAGAGGAGGACTGAACATAGAGAACAGTCAAGCCAAGCAGAGGAGATAGAGGACCGAGCTGACCACAAGCAGTATCGAGCACCAGAGAGCTTGAAGATCCAAGCCTTCCCAGAGAGGAATCTGTCCGGACTGAGCATCACAGTTGGCTCTTTCCACTGTAGACCAAGGGTCACAGAGCTGGTAGGAAGAAAATGAGTCTGTGAACTCTTAGTGGCTTGGGGAATCCAAGAACCACTCTGCTAAGCAAAATCTGCTTCAGGAGAACTCATATTGAGTCCCTGTATTGTAATTTCTCTGCTATAAGACGCAATAAAACAAGGCCACCACTGAAGTTGGACCGGAGACGTAGCCTTGGAGAATAGGGTGAACTCCTTATTAAAAATTGTTTGTGTCTTTGTGTTGCTTACTGTATTTCTCTGCTGTCTTTCCATTTAAAATGTCTGTGTATTGGCAATCTGATCGATCCGTTGTTTCAATAACACAGAACACACACACCAACACGAGTCTGTAATACCTTTTGTTTAATAAATCTTCAACTGAGGTCACTCATAGGGTGATTATCAGATCAATCAACAACCAACTTTTTCATTGCTTGTGCTCTATCAGATTGAGATTGCCTCCATTGGTTCCAAAGAGAACTGCGTACCATTGGTTGTAATGCATCTTTCACCTGCATAAACCTTGTTAAGACTATGATGTGAGAAGCAAAACGAGTCTCGGCAACCTATAGGTGCCAAGTTGCCAATGTTTCAATAAATTAAAAATCATAATTTGATTGAATAACTATTATGATTCACGAATCATGACATTTGAGAATCCAATTTACATATTTGATTTTAGACTCTAGAGTCATAGAGATTAGAATTTATGAAATAAACTTTAAAGTTTAGGTACCTTTAGGAGTTCCAACTTCGCAAATTCCCTGTAGATGTCCTGGGACATTTGGTGGTTTGTGATGAAGTCTTGAATTTCTTTTGCCTCTTCAAAAATAACTTGAATCCACTCGATTTGCTTCCCCATATTGTTCAACACGAGGTTCAATGAATATACAACACAAGGGGTCCAAAAGATGCGCTGATATTTGTCTTCAATAATAGGCCTGCTGCTCTACACCATTGCATTGTCAGTTATTACTTGGACAAAATTTTCTGGCCCCATCAATTCAATTGCTTCAATCTAGATGCCAACGATGAATTGAGAGTCTTTCATTTGCCCCTCACAATCCACTGCCTTCAAAAACATTGCCCCCTTTGGGCTCTGAGCAATCACATTGATCAAAGGCCTATTCCTTTGATCTTTTCATCCATCAGAAATGATGGACACCCCTGAAATGTGCCATGAATTACGAATGGAGCTTAATTTAGCCTCCAAATCTAACTTTTCAGCACTCAACATTGTGGTGCAAACCTTCTCATATCTAGGGCTCTTGAAACCCTTTTGGGGCTTCATTCACTGCTTTTATCCTCTTTGCCTAGTAAGAAGACCACACAAGGTTAAAGGGAAATCCATTTGCATAAATGCATTGACTTGTAACTGTAATTGTCGTCTCTTGAACATCATTATTAAAACTTCTTTCAAGCGGCCCCAAATTAGACCGCTTTGAACCAACATTTCCATGAGAATGGATTGAAGGTTTTGATGACGATGCAACCAACTATTGTTGGATGTTTTAATTGAGAGGCAAGATTCGTCTCATTAGCTTTAGTGTCTACCTCGTCTTGATATTTTTGCAAATTTTGCCTTGCTTAAACCATTTCCATCTATCCCATTCTCTTTTGGAGGGCCACTGCATATTCAAACCCCATTGCCTTTTAACCCAAGTAAATGTGCTTTAACCCGTGTGTATGATCCCTTATACTCCTCTTTACACTCACTGCAAACCCATGCCAATGAAGCCCCTCCTTGGATCTTCCCAACAATAGTTACATATTTCCAAAGTGGTGACTTTGGATCAACTTTAGGGGCATATTCAATTTCGTGTTCCACTTTCTCTGCCTCACGAATGGCTGAACTTGAAGTTGCCCTGAATGATGATGATGATGTAAATGAAACTGCAAAATAAAATTGACAAATATGTTTTTCAAAACAAGTTACAAACTTACAAGCCTTGAAAAAGAACAATCATTGTTAAAAATTTAAAACCAGTGATTGGACTGTTGTATATATTTGTGAATTCGATGCCAGTTTAAGAAGAGACGGTGATAATTCTATTAAGAAATCTAACACCCTTGTATGCAATTTTTGTTGATATGACATTTGAGGACATGGTTATATCTACTACAATGCTTTCCTGTTTGAATTGTTATTATACTCTATTCATGTTAACGGTGGGCACCATTCAAAAGGAATGTTCACGCTTGGATAGTAATGTATTTGAGCTTCTAAAACTGTAATTACAGGAATCTGAGAAAGTTTGATTTCAATCAGTGATGGAGGTAGTATAACAGAAGGTCTAATTGGAGCAGACCTCATGAAAGTTCTGGGTTTCACAAAAGACAACTTCACAAACCTAACACTATTATTGTTTTTATGCAATTTGAGTTCCTTGTTTCCTTTGCCACTTCTTGGCTTGTTGCCTCAAGAAAATAAGAAAGAAGTTATAGCAGGTGACACAAACAACCTATTTATTGGCTACGGTGAGGCAAAGATAAAATGATCGATGAAATTTTGAGGTGTAACAAGAAATAATTGCTAGTATAAGGGAGCAATGTAACATGGAATCTAATTGGATCAGGCCTCTTGACATTTTTGGTGCCACTAAACACATCTGCACAAACCCAACACTGTTGTTGGTTTTCTGCATTTTGAATTTTGTGTTTTATTCGCTGCTTCTCATCTAGTTGGCTAAAGAAAATGACAAAGAAGCTATAGCAGGTGACACAAATTATTGTTTGGTCTTCATGAGGTAAAACTTAAAATTCATCGATGAGAATATGAACTGTAATAAGAAATTTGTTAGTACAAACAATGATGAATTTTTTCTTGTACATAAGAGCTACAGTCGAAAGCTTTTAAATGAGTCACAAATGGCACTCACATTGCACAGTCGACGACTTGGCTCTAGAGTCACAATGACACTCACACTGCGCAGTTGGCGGCTACGCTCTCAAGTCACAATGGCAGTCACATTGCAAAGTTGGCAGCTTCGCTCCTGAGTCATAATGGCACTCACTTAAGCGACAAGTCACAAAAGGTAATAGGTTAGGTTCCAAGTCAGTAAAATTTTCAATATGAAAACCAAAGTAAAAAACCGTTCTCGACAGCCAGAAATCGAGATACGTTTTCCTTTTTGGTGGAGAAAATCGTGATACATTTTCCTTTTAGGCGAATACGGTTCAGAAAATCGCGAAACATATTAACTTTTAACGTAAACGGGTTGTTTTTCCCCAAAAATGCCTAAAAACGTTTCAAATGCCTACCTGCCATTTCCAAAAAACAAAAACGCACCAAATATGTATCCAAGCCATTTTTCTAGTGTTTCGTACTAGTTTCCAGATTTGAAACAGAGAACGACGTTTCTAGGGTGTTAGGTAGGCATTTCTGACAACTTAGTAATATAAATTATGGTTTTATTCCATCACCTACTTATGAATTTTGACATTACAAAAGATTTGTTTGTGGTGCTTTAAAGCTTTTGCCATTCTCTTCGACTGACCTCCCATTCAACTACTCGGGTAGTAATTCATATGTTACCTAACATTAATCTCTATTTCAGGGTTTTCTTCCAGTGAGAAATATCTTTATTTCTCATATGAGGAATATACATGTTTTGGTCTTTGAGGGACTACTGAGACAACAAGGCTCGCGACCATTACAAGAAATACTCATTATGAGCATGTCATGTCACATGTGGGAATTGAACCAGGATGAGGAGGATAACAAGATTTCTCCCAACCTCCCGAGTTAAACCCAATTGACTAATGTCTTTTTTAGGTTATAATAATATGTACACTTTTAATGTCATATGATGATTTTAGGGCTGACATTCTACGAGTTATGACACTAATAGATATAACATACTTTTGACAGAGGACATGCATCAAAGGTAGATGCACATGTATTGGACTGTTCTGTCAAATTCTTGAAGGGTAGTTTCTGCTCTATCTATGATGCAGATTGCAGTACATTCATATCCAAGGCAAGACCCAACACTAAATGAAATATGGTTTATACATATCTTCAGGACAATTATCTAAAGACTAAAACTTTCTTTTATTAAACTTGAGATGAGAATACAAACGATGAATTGTCCCAATTAGTAATTTAGTACCAATTCGGGATCCTATGAAAAACATAATTTGGCCAAATTTGGAATGATGCTACATTGATTGTATGTTGTATATTCATTCTTTCAAAAGTTGGATTTGGACTTGGAATTGGCTGAGGGTCAGACTTGAATTGGATTGGAATAAACTGTCAAAATTTTCTATGAATTGGTTTACTATATATATATATATATATAGCAAACCAATTCATAGACCAATTTGACACACACACACACACACACACACATATATATTTCGAAGATACCAAACCATGATTTGAAATTATTAAAAATTAAATATGCAAAGTTTGCACATGTATATATCATGCAAGGGTGCATAGCAACCAGCTATTGGTCTACGACATATTATTGATCAACATGATCGATCATCGAACTCATCACCATTGCCAAACAACCCATGAGGAAGAAGTCATCCAATAAAGAAACAAAAGTTGATTTAAAGGATTGGCATTGGGAAGCAAGAACATGTTGCTGCTTAGTTCAATTGGTGAAGTAGCTCTTGACTAACAATGGTTAAACATTTGTTGAGGGAATTTATTCATTGCTTACATGCAGGGAAGAAATGCCCTCTTAAGATGCCAATGCAAAGAAATGAAGTGATCAATGTGTCTAAAGGAGAGACGAAAAGTTTTCTCCTCGACACTTACTTGGAGGTCAAAGGGATGATGGATATTTTACTAAAAGTTAACATGCTAATTAAAATAAGAATATATGATATGCATATGTGTTAATTTTAGGCAACAATGGTATGTTCTATGCTTTAGATCAATTTTACTTCAATTTCTTTATTAGCCCAGTATTAGTATTCAGATTAGCAATCACATCAACATGATAGTAAAATGCAGATAGAACATAAACATAAACAGTAGAGGACAAACCAAGACAAGAGGACACAAGATGTGGCACTAGCAAGTGACAAACCCCAATGTGGGGAAACCCTTGATCAAATTTTCGTTTAGTCTTCAATGGTTCAGCAGAGAGACACTTGGTCAAACTGTCTTGAAATTTTGGCCTCCTGAAATTTCAGACGTGTGGAGAGAGAGACCCAGAAATCCATACCCAATCAATGAGGAGAGAGAGAGAGAGAAGTGTGAAGATGAATGTGTCCAAATGAGGATAAGTCACCTTCTATTTATATGCAACGTTGAGGATGAATAGACGTGACTGTTGGACTTCTGAGCCTACGTAAGTTTGTTGGCCGACCTTGACAATTTGACCATAATCAAAATAAATTCATAACTTCATTTGTACATGTCAGAATCGGATGATCTTTAGATCAATCCTACACGTCTTGGAGAGAGGAATCCAAGAAAAATATCAACTGTAATAAATAAGATGACCCATGTGGAGTTTGGCCCTAGTTAACCAATTTTAACTCTCCCTCTCAACTAGGGAGAACTCCATCTGCTAATCCATCTGCCAATCTGTGTTATCTCTGTCATCAATGCACTGCTATGCACTGCGCTGCTCTGCTCTGTTGAACAATGAAAAAGAAGAAGTGATCGAGAATGTATCATACCATTCTCTGCTGAGCCAAAGTTAGTCCCAATCAAACGAGAGTGTCATACCACTCTTACTGACCCGAAGTCAGTTCCAATCAAAAAAGAGTGTCTCATACCACTTTTACTGACCTGAAGTCAGTTCCAATTGATCCTAGATCAATGTCAGTCATCCTAGCATAGGGAGTACGATAGTACACAATGCATCCATCGGTAGTACTATGGTCCCTATTCTCATTTCCCTACTCTTTGGCTAGATGAGAGGTACGTCCCATGAGTGCCAGAGTGCATGGGTAGGATGTCTGAGCAGGAGAAGGATGAACCACTCATCCCGCCTACATGTCGCGAAGGGGTATTGCAGGGGAAGGCTAAACCACTCACCTTGTACGCAACAAACCACTAGGGGTAGGCTGAACCACTCACCCTATGGTTGCTAATCACTCCAAGAAGTACCCCAAGCCCCATGGAGCTCCCAAAGCTCAATGTCCATCTCATAGAAGACCCTCATAAGTGGGTCTGTCCATGACTCCAAGTCGTTCTCGGAAAGCCAAGAACTTGACTTTCCCTAGGGGCTTTGTTAGAATATTGGAGGCATGCTCATCAGTCCCAATGTGATGGAGCCTTATTGCTCCTCGTTGTACCATATCCCAGAAAAGTGGTACTTAATATCTATATGCTTAGAGCGATCATGAAACATGGGATTCTCTGATAATTGGATCCCACTCTGGTTGTTGCAGAGGATCATGGTGGTATCCAACACATGTCCAAACAACTCACTGAAGAGCTTCCTCAACTAGACAAGGAGGCCATACTAGCAGCAATGTATTCGGCCTCGATGGTGCTCAAGGGAACTGATTTTTGCTTCCTGCTCATCCAGGATATCGAAGCAGAACTAAAAGAAGAACAACATCCAGAAGTGCTCTTGCGATCCACCACACTGCTAGCCCAATTAGCATCAGAATAACCATGCAGCTCACATTTCCAATAATGTATCACAGTCCATGAGTGATTGTGCCCCAAAGATATCTCAGAATATTCCTGGCACCAATCCAATGTACATGATGAGGTTCAACCATATATTGGCTCAATGAGTTCACCAAGAACATCAATGCTCCTATGAGTTGACGATACTCAGAAGCATTTCCCAATTAAGGCCCAACAACACTACCACATAACTTCTTAAAGTTAAGTTCCATCGGAGTAGTCACGGCTTGCAGTGCACCATCCCAAATATTTCCAATATCTTCACAACATTTTTTCCTTGAGAGAGGAATATTTCACCTGGCTTTTTCCAGACCTTCAACCCTAGGAAATAGTGCATCGGTCCTAGGTCCTTCATCTCAAATTTAGAAGCCAACTCCCTCTTACATTTGTGAATGAGAGGGTCTGCACCTATCATAAAAAGGTTGTCCACTTAACTTCTAAAATGAGAGGTTTATCATTTTCAACCTTAAAGTAAAGGTTCAGATCAACTTCACTTCTAGTGAATCCCAACTTCATCAGATAGCTATCGATCTTCTCATACCAAGCCCGAGGTGCTTGCTTCAATCGATAGAGAGCTTTCTTCAACTTGCATACATGAGATTCCCGATCATGAACCTCAAACCCCTCGGGTTGTTCCACGTAGAGTTCCTCTTTGATTGAACCATGCAAGAAAGCGGTCTTGACATCCATTTGATGTAGGTTCCATCTTTGCGAGGCAACAAGGGCTATGATCGAATGGATGGTGGTCAATCGGGCAATAGGTGCAAATATCTCATCGTAATCTACACCTTCCTTTTGAGAGAAGCCTTGAGCAACAAAGGGAGCCTTGAAATTTTTTGCACTTCCATCAACTCCATGCTTGATTTTGTAGAGCCACTTGAGGTGACAACCAATTTTCCTTGGGGTCTAGGGACCACATCCTAGACATCATTCTTGATAATTGATTGGTATTCTTCATTCATAGTGTCCTTCCATGCTTGATGCTTCACGACATCTTCGAATGGTGAAGGCTCATTTTGAATGATAGTGCTCATGTCGGTCAAATATCCTTGATACCTGTTCGACTTCTTGCTTTCACAGAATGTCCCCCTTGGTGCAATGTGTCTCTTGGCATCTTCGAGAGTCTCCCTAAGCCATGAGGGTCTCCTTTTGGAGGAGGAGGGCTCATGAGGAGGAGGATCAATAGGATCCATAGGTTCATCAACATCAGGCGTCGTTTCGTCTTCTTTTGCACCTTGATTTGCGGTGTCAGCTTCTTTGTCCTTCCTTAGGATAGGAAGGTTGTTGATCTTCTTGAGGGCCATATCTTTGTTGAAGGTGACATCATGACTTATCTCAACTTCCTTTTGACTAGCCACATAAATTTTGTATCCCTTAGAATTTTCACTATAGCCCACAAAGATTCCTTTCTTCCCAGATGCACTCAATTTGCTTGTTTTCTCTTTCGACACATGAAAATATACGTCGATTTGATGAACACCTAGAATGGTACGTTACGCTGCTCGTTAATGCTGTCCCATCGGTATATGTTGAATGCTAATTGTAGCAGAGGCAAAGTCTCCACTCAAAGGTCGGATTTCTGCTGTTTAATTATTTTATTCCAGCGCAAACACTGATAAATAAAGAGGTCGATACTTCAGAAGCTGTTCCCTCTTCTTAATTTATTGTGTATGGTGCATATTAGTTTTCTGATGCAATTGCCAATCGATTCTTAGAAGAATTGCCCGTTTTCATCTTTGAAATTCTCTGAAACGTCTGTTTCCTGAGTGCATGACATTCTATAAGTATCAAATATATTTGTTAAAGTCTCCTCTATAATAGAAAGGAGTCCAGCAGGGCTAGCATCGCCGGGGGGATCTCGGGGCGTCAGGGGATTTTGCTGTTGATGTTTAACACTTGTAACCAGACTCACAGCTAGTGTCTGTAGTTGTTATGGAGGCATTCTGCAACTTCTGCCTGAAATATCCATTCTCGTAGACAAACTGCCAGACTTGTTTCTGCAAGCGGTCATTCTCCTCCATTAACAGCTTTCTGTTCACAGCCTGGAGACGAGAAGCTTCCTTGCGCTGCTTCTCCCTACACCTGCGGTTTTGAAAGGAGACTTTGATTTGCTTGGGCTCTATGTTGGACAGTATGGGGCATTCTCGTATGAGCTGCTGGGGACGAATAGAACTGGGTTTAGGACAATCATGGTAGAGTCGCTCCAGTGCCTCCACCTGCTCAGCCGTGTAACGCACATACTTGCCTTGGTCCATACTTGATGACTTTCCCTCTTTGCACATTATATCGACGCATTCTGAGTGCCCGAAATTCCAACGCTATAGAGTTGAGATCTTTAATGCCGAAATTTCTTCATCCGAGCCGGATGCCCAATGAATGAGGTTTTAATGATCAATGTAATGGTTATGTAACGTATAACTGAAGAAAACGTTCGTTAAAAGATATCTCTGGTGGCGCCGCCTGGACGAATATCTTGCTGCAAATCTTGCACAGATTAAACCAGTGGACGGACAATCAAACAATTCACATTGGATATACCAACCCGAACATAATCCTTCCGGTCGCGATCAGGAGCAGCCATTCTTCCTCTCGTTTTATCGGGGAGCACTCGAACAGGCCATAAAGTAGAAGGATCGAGAGGCCTTTCAATGTATTCGACAGCTTGATCGTCTTCAGTAAAAGAGAGCGCCCTGAGCGGAATCTGGAACATCGGGATAAGTGTTAGAGCTAGCCGGAACAACGGGAATAAAACAGTATTGGACACCAGAGTAGAGACAGACATCAGCATCGATTCCCCATTTCAATAGCTTGCCTCCAGGATGATGATCGCTCCTGCAATAGGCGTATAGAAATCGTACATTAGAAGATTCTTAGCTGTATATTTCCTCCTTTGGATTACGCTCTGACAAATTGCTCTCAACTTGAAAATCAAATGACTACGGACGTGAAGTTTTCCAGTTAATCTAAAGATCAAATCTGAAAGGCGCGAATGACTTCCAACGACAGAAATTGATTCTCCGAATTGAGCATCAGAAACAACGAAATCATATGTTTATCCTAACTATATATATTTATCTTTTGCTGCCAGCAAAAAATATTCCATATATATAGCTTCAAACTGGGAATTTCTGTGTCTGAAAACCATACTGTTTCAACTCACTTAACGACTCAGGTTGAACATTTAGCTTTCAGACCTCGGTCGTATTAGAATCTGTAAGTCATCGTTCTAACACGTTGTGATTATGGTTGTAACAATCCTCGTATCCAATTGAGCACCATTGAAGCTCCAAGTTCTTAAACTGGTGGAAGAATCAACTGGAAGGCCTTGGTGGAAGAGGTCAACTTTAAGTGCTCTCAATTGTTCAATTAGAAGAGCCGAAATTATTGAGATCTGCGCATGGAAATTCCACCTGTTCTTCTTCAAAGAACATAACTAAAAAAAAAAAAAGGTCAATTTCCAGAAACGTGAGCTTAAGTCATTTCATAAAGTTTGCATAATTATTTTTTTTAATGGGAAGTATGTAACGACACTTTTTAAAGAGTGATCATAAATTATTTTAATGGAGAGATAAGGTATGTTTTTTAAATTGTAAAATCATTTTGGAGTGATAAGTTTGAGTGATAAGTTTGGAGAGATAGCAAGTGGAATGTGAGAGAATGAGTGGAGTGTTTTTATGAGAGATTTAGTGAGAATATTTATATGAGAGATAAGGTTTTTTTAATATTGTATTTTGGAGAGATATGAGGTGTTT
>APFE030318981.1:0-11698 GCA_000404065.3 Pinus taeda
AACACCAAAAGGACACCGCTCACAAACAGATCACAGATCAATACACCAGTATTTTGACGTGGTTAAAAGCCTCAGAGAAGGAAACAGTCCACGGTCTGCGCCAACGTGGCTACTACAGGCATTTATTAATAAAAGAATGAAAATTTACATAAGCTTCTCTCATGCACGGTTAACCTACAAATGACCCTCCATGCGCTTTAAATAGAATTCATTGACCAATCGGGTGTCAAGCCACGGATCAAGTGTCGTAATACCGAGGAGAGAATGAACCGTCGGATCACTACATATCGTGACCGTCGGATTGTAAGTTACAAAATGTACAACGGTAAAGAAACACACTTTACCTAACTCTATACTAGACCAAGTTGAACTTAACTATTTCCTATGTGTCGGAATATCCTAATATCATATTTCTATGGTTAGTTGAGGCTCAAGTCAAGTTGATGAGTTGTGACTTACAGATGGTGGAAAGGTGTCGAAATTCCATGGTGAGGGCTCAATCGCCAATGTGGGGCCCTAATGGGGGACCTAGATTATTGGGCACCCAATTCATCTAAGGGTCACAACCTAATGAGGTGGTGGCTTGATCATCATTCCCATGTATAAGGATGCATGTGTAGAGCAAAGGTCCCTGAAGAGCATGGGATGCATTCCTTGTTATCGGCCTAGACGAAGAAAATCGACTTGTTGGCAGCATTAAGTTCTAGCGACCTAGATTAGGGTCCTATCTAGTCAAGGTAAATTGATTGATTGGGATTCGATTAGCCTGTATAGTTGGAGTGAGTCAACTAGTTTGGTGGGGTTTGCTAGAACGAGGTCGACTTCCATGGCCAAGGTATGCTTGAAGGTGTTTGCAAGTAGATAGATTGCACATAGTTGGGCCTGTGCAAAAGCCCAATAAGAAATTGGGGAAATTTTCTGAGTTGAGAAACGCTTGTAAAACAGGTCAAGAATTACCTGTGGGACCCATCGGGTCAAAGGGTTGGGATAGTCAGCCATGCTAAGTAGGTCAGGGCTGGAAGTGATTCTGACATATCAGCTAGTTGGGAAGGGTATGTTAGTCATGGTCAGGTCGGTCAGGTCTGGGACAAGTTGGATCACAATGTAGTCGGGCTCATTAGCAGTCGATCAAGTCGAGGTCGGATTAGGCAAAAGTAATGTTAGAAATTAATTAACGGAGCAATGAAACACATAAAATATTGTGGAAACACCAATATAAAAATGCATAAACCAAGAGAGACATAGATATAAGTGGTTCACCCAATTTGGGCTACATCCATGGAGAAAAAACCAACCCTTCCTTTTATATTATCAAACAAAATCAAGAGATACAGCCTACAACAAATATGTTGTAATTTCCTCTTCAGACTAACATAGTATCCTCTCTCTTTCTCTCTTAGAATAATAATACACAACCACAATAAAATTCCCTCATATAAATCGAGGGGTTCCTTCTAGGGAAAAGCCCCTAAATTAAGATAACTTTTACTGTCAGATGATCCACCTAAATAATGACCTAAATTAACTACAACATTACAATATTTTACAAGGCAAGTTTTCATTACTTTTAGCTTCGAGGGCATTGCCCCTGAACCCTAGCCAGGGGGGGCTCCAAACATGTAGTTGCATCCCCCTAAACCCCCCAAGCAGCAATAGTAGGGGGGTCAATCCCCCCCCCCCCCCCATACAGGGATTGGGATACAAACACGACTGAAACAAGACCTTTGAATAAGGAAGATAATCGGGCTCCACATCCAACAATCTCCCACTTGAAGACTGATTATATCAACTCCATCGTTGCTTCACTTGTTGGAAAATGACTCCACTTGCACTTGATTGTTTCTGATATTCATCATCATTCTTTAAGACCAATTGAAACTTAACAAAAACTCAGTTTATTCCTAGTTACAATATCTGTTAACATTTCTGCAGGATTCTGGCTAGTGTGTATCTTTTCCAGCTTCAATTGTCCATCATCCAAAATTGATCGTATGAAATGATACCTAAGTTGTATATGTTTAGTCTTAGAATGAAAAGTTGAATTCTTTGAAAGATGAATGGCACTCTAGTTGTCACTATATAACTTGCTCATCTCCTTCTTCTTTCCCAACTCATTCATAAACCTTGGTAACCAAATCATTTCTTTTCTAGCCTCTATAGTAGCAACATACTCTACTTCCGTTGTTGAAAGTGCAACAATGTTTTGCAATTTTGTAACTCAACTAATAGTTGTTCCACATACAATAAACACATACCATGTGGCGCTCCTCTTGTTATCTCTATCACCTCCCATATCTGCATCAACATATCCCTGTAGAGCAATGTTTCAACCTCTGAAGCATAATGCTTGATTTGTGGTACCTCTCAAATACCTGAGAATCCACTTCACTGTCATCCAATGTTCTTTTCTTAGATTGTTTATGTATTTTCTTACAACTCCCATTGCATGTGCAATATCAGGTCTTGTGTAGACCATTGCATACATTAAGCTTCCAACAATTGATGCGTATGGAACCTTACACATGTAATCCATCTCTTCCTAGATCTTGGGACACATATCTTTGCTTAGTTTGGAATGGCTAGCCAAAGGTGTACTAACTGGTTTTGCATTCTACATATTAAATCTTTCCAACACCTTTTCTATGTACTCACTCTAATACAATGTTAATTTGTGATTTTTCTCGTCTCTAATTATTCGCATACCAATGATTTGTTTTGCAACACCCAAATCCTTCATTGCAAATGAATTTGCCAATTTTCTTTGAGCGTGTTTATTTCCTACATGTTAGACCCTGAAACAAGCATGTCATCTACATACAATAGCAATATAATATAGTTACCATAATTTTGGTTTTTAAAATAAACACAATGATCATTAGCGACATCTAGTATAACCTTGTTCGAACATAAACTTGTCAAATTTTAGATACCACTGCCTTGGAGACTATTTTAAGCCATACAGCCTCTTCTTGAACTTGCACATTAATTTCTTCTTCCCTTTGACCTCATACCCTTACGACTACTACATATAAATTTCTTCCTCTAAATCCCCATGGAGAAAAGTTGTCTTTACATCTAACTGCTCAAGATACAAATCTTCTGCTGCTACTAGACTTAAAATAGTTCTGATTGAAGTCATTTTAACAACTGGAGAAAAAAATTCATCAAAGTTTATACCTTTCTTTTGTGTAAACCCCTTCACCACAAGGCTAGCCTTATACCTCTATTTATCTCCATCTTCTTCCTTCAACTTGTAAACCCATTTATTCGGCAATGTTGTTTTACCTATAGGCAACTTGACTAAGTCCCATGTTTGGTTCTGCATCAAGGAGTCCATCTCTTCTTCCATCACTTACTCCCACTTCTTCCTGGTTTCTCCTGCATTGCTTCTACATATCCTTCCGATTCACCAAAATTAGTCAACAATACATAATATAATGAAGGAGAGTACCATTCAGCGAGTCTACTTATCTCGGTAGATATTCTAACACCACTTTCAGGTGTTTGAGGTGCTTGTTATTGTTATGGTTGTTGTGGTTGTTGATCATTCATATTTTTAGACACCTTTATTTTTTCTGTGATCTCATCAAGCACTCCATATTATTTGTTTTCCTTATCCTGTTTCTTTCCCTACATATGATCCTTATACAAGACCTTTTCATTGAATATGGCATTTCTGCTCCTAATGATTTTGTGATTTTCATAATCATATAAGTGATAACCAAAATCATTAACACCATATCCAATAAAGGTACATTTCTTTGATTTTGCCTCAAGCTTTGTTATGTTTTCTTTATTGATGTGGACAAAGTCTTCACAGCTAAAAGTCTTCAAAAATGAGTAGTTTACCTTTTTACCTATTCATGCGTCCTCTATAATACCACCATCCAAGGAACTTGAAGGTCCTTTGTTTATTAGATAAACAAAAGTATCTACAACATCTTACCAAAATTGTAAAGGCAATATTGCACACAATCTCATGCACCTTGCATACTCCATGATTATCCTATTCATCCTTTCTGACACACCATTTTCCTATGGTGTTCCTGGAACTGTCTTCTCTATGTGAATTCCATGCTCTAAACAATAGTTATAAAACTCATTGTTGCATGATTCACCTCCAATGTCTGATCTGAGACACTTCAACTTCTTTCTTTTCTCATTCTCAACCAAAGCTTTCCATTTCTTGATAGTATAAAATACATTTGATTTATTCAAATACAATAAATCTAGGTTTTCCTAGTCGCATCATCAATAAAAGTAACATAATAATGAGACTCGCCGAGAAATGATACCTGAGCAAGTCCCCATGCATCTATATGCACAAGCTCTATTTTTTCGCTCTTCTTTTCCATCCTAAATTTGATAAATATGACTCTCTTTTGTTTCCCATAAACACATTTTTCACATAAATCCAAATAAACGTGCTTCAAACCTGGCAACAAATTTACTAAATAAAGAATTTGCATCCCCTTCTCACTCATGTGCCCAAGCCTATGATGTCAAAGTGTCGTATCTTCTCTTGTGGAGGTTAAAGCATTAACATAATTAGAAATACTATTGCATGAATACAATGTAACATTTTGTTATTATCGGGGCTCTTTTAGTGGACTTCTAAGTTTTGTCTGTAAAAGTAGTTACATAGCCGTCACCTCCCAACCACCATTGAAATTAGATTTTTCTTTAGATCTGGAACATACTTTACCTCCTTCAATAGCCATTGGTTTCCATTCTGTTGCTTTATAAAAACCTTACCCATTCCAACAATTTTATAGGGTTTATCATCACCTAGACGAACCTATCCAAAATCTCCTTAAACATAGTCATGAAAATGTTTCCTATCAGGTGTGGCATGGAATGAGGCCCCTAAATCTACCACCCTTGCATATATAATATTCTCTAATGAAATAATCAAAGCATCTTGCAACACATCACCTATCACGTTTTCTTAATGATTGTTCTCTTGTTGTCCATCTCCTTCTTTTCCCTTCCAAGATTTGCAGTCTTTCTTCAAATGTCCTTTCTTCCCACATTTCCAACACACTATCCCTAATCTGGATTTGGATTTGTCTTTTCTTGACTTACTGCAATTTCTTGAGCTCCTTCCTCTATCCATTTTTCTTCCCCTAATCTCTGCAGTCAAAGCATTACCTGATGTCTCACAGGAGATTTTTCGCCGCATTTCCTTGCTAAGGATGGCACCAACAACATCATCAAACTTTAAAGTATCATATCCAAAGACAGAGTCACTAGTAGCCATAACCTGACCATTCCAACTTTCTAACAATGAGTACACAAATAACGAATCCCTAAGTTCATCATCAAAATTTACCCCTACAAAACTTAATTGACTAGTAATTGTGTTAAATTCATTTAAATGATCAAGAACATATCCAACTTTTGACATATTCATATTAAATAGACACGTAATAAGAAATGTCGTATTTGAGGCCGAGGTTTTTCATATAGTCTAGAAATTAGTAGAAATTGGACCTCTTTGCTCATCCCCATTGATTAAATTAACCCTCCCTTTCACATCCCCCCTCCTCCCTTCATCTTGCCCACCCTCTATAAATCAAAACAGTCCCTCACATAACCTAAAACAACATAAAGAATTATAAGGAATATTGCATTTGCAATATAATATCTAGACTTCACATTAAATAGAAATAAGACTCTACTCACAATACATTAACAATAACCCATTAACTCAAACACTTAGGGTTTAAGAATCTAGTTAAAATAATCCTACAAATCAAACTTTTAAAATTAATAAAATTAATTAAATAAAACAATATAAAACTATTTTTTGTAATTTATTTAATAGTGAAATTAAAAATAATAATAATAAATTATTACATTCATAATAAATAAAACCGTAAATTAAACATAATAATAATTGTTAGAGAGAACCTAAAAATAAGCAAAGTAAACAAGCTTAAAACCAATAAACATTAACTTAAATTAAATTAGGTTAAGCAATAATTCAAGATTAAGAAAAACACTTCATAAACTAATCTTAAATAGAAATAAGGCTCTATTTAAAATACACTAACAACAATCCATTAACTTAAACACATAAGAGTTTTAGAATCTAAGTTTTAATAAACCTACAAATCAAACTTTTAAAATTAATCAAATAAAACAATATAAAACTATTTTCCTATTTTAATAATATTAAATTAAATAAATAAATAAACTTAGTACATTTATAATAATAATACCTAATTAACATAATAATAAAAGAAAACCTAATAAAACAAAATGGCACAAACTTAAAATCAATAAACATTAACTTAATAAAAAATATAAGTTAAGCATTAAAGTAATTGAGAATTAGAATAATAAGTTTTATAAACAAAAATAATTATATTTAATTCAAATATAATCAATTAAAAAGAATCTCTTTAATAAAATGAAGAATACAAAGAAAGTAATACATTCAATAATAAATATAATCGGATAAATTACAAGAATTAATTATAAAAATATCATTAACAAAGTAAGAATAAAAATAAATAAAATTAAAAATAGTCTATTCATTCAGATGGTCGGCTTACCAACTTGACAACTCACCTATACCATATTTATTGTGCACGATTCACTTCTCTATAAATCAGTCTCGATGATGAGTCTTGGTCTAGACTCGAAACATCGACAAATAAAAGATGAACACTGTGGAATATCCGAATTCAGTTTCTCAAAAAACACACCATAGAAATCTACAAACCAAAACATTATGTTGTCATTTCCTTTAAAATGTTGAATGACACCGACGCTACCAGACACAGTTGTAATTTTCCTAGTGCCTTTATGTAGAGAATCTCTCCTTTTGCATCTGTCATACTTGTCGCTTCTTTGATTTTTTGCTTAATGGTAGATGCAAATCTTTTTGATATATAGTATTCCATCTACATCTTCCACAATGGGTAGTTTTGGCCATTACATTTCTCAGCCCTAAACCTACCATCTTCTGCCATTGCTCCCACTTGAACCAGGAACCCTTCTGTCTTGTGATTTTATCACCCAAATATATCTTCGACTCTAATACCTATTGTTAGAAATTAATTAACGGAGCAATGGAACACATAAAATATTGCAGAAACACAAACACAAAAATGCATAAAACAAGGGAGACAAAGATATACGTGGTTCACCCAATCTGGGCTACGTCCACAGAAAAATAGCCAACCCTTCCTTTTATATTATCCAACAAAATGAAGAGATACAACCTACAACAAATCCATTGTAATTTCCTCTTCGCTCTCACACAGTCTCCTCTCTCTTTCTCGCTCATAATAATAATACACAACCACAATACAATTCCCTCATATAACCGAGGGTTATCTTCTAGGGCAAAAAACCCTAAATTAACATAATTTATACTGTCAGATCATCCACCTAATGAACGACCTAGATTGACTACAATATTACGATATTTTACAAGGCAGGTTTTCATATATTTTTAGCTTCAAGGGCGCTCCAAACATGGAGCTGACCCCAGCCCTTCCCCCCGCCCTAGACCCCTCAAGCAACAATAATGGGGGGGAAATCCCCCCCACACCCTCCCGAAGGGGCTTGGGATCCAAATGCAGCTGAAACAAGACCTTTAATTCTGGAAGATAATCAAGCTCCACATCCAACAACTAACACCTTCCACTAAGTTGGTGTAGGCTAGGTGGTGGAAAGGAGCATTACATCTACAAATGAAAATTCTAACATGATTAATGCTTGGAATGTCAATGTTTATAGTGAAGACTAAGTTGGAAGAGTCTTCTCATAGCATCCAAAATAACCAATTAAATAAATCACTAATAAACTCGTGAAGTCTATAAATCTATTGTAAAATTGAATTGGGCCCTTTAGAGCCTTTTGAATTAATGTATTATGAGTATCTTTATTGGGACAACAATAATAGTGAATCAACTGGAATTTGTTTATGAATTAGGCCAGGAAGACTTGGAGGTCTTCCTTGAGTGGTGACTTTAGAAGGATATAGTGAATACATGATTGGGACAACCATGGAGTATAACGCAAGTTCAAACTAGGAAGTTTAAATGCATCAAGTTTTCTTAAATTTTAAGAACCCTTTAGGTTCTCATAAATTTGGAAATTATCATACGTATTTATTTTATGGTAATTAGTTATAGTTACTCTTATGCATAAGCAAGCATAAACATGGGTGTAACATGTCTTTAGATATTTTGGATGGTCTATCTTATATCCTCTTTTACTCAGATAGAATCCTAAGTTGTAATGGGTTGAAAGGTCTTAAGGTTTGTTGAGAATATTAGGAGTCAATGTATATTATGACTTGTGTTGATTACATACCCTAACTCCCAAAATGATTATTATTTGAGGTTTTGCATGGAAAGATTTAAAAGTGGTAATTATGTCGAACTTAAGTGTTTTTTTACTTTTTTTGGTAAGTCAAATGTCTCCTCCCAGTGCACTAGCTTAACAACCCGGTGAGGTTTGAACAAAGGTCACCTTAGTAATGAAACCCTTTTTCAACTGGATGTGCTACTCAGACTCAACTAATTTTAGTGTTTTTATTGGTAAAACATTTGTGGAAATTATGTTTATGACATAAAGCTTTATTTTGTCATTTCTTGGAAACACGTTTTACTTATTTCATTCGCACCTTGACATATTCTATTCCTGAACAAAGGTTGCATGGAAGTGTAATCCTTGCCACACAAATTTACAAAAATATATTACTTAATTATTAGCCTAAACCAAGTGATTACAAAAGAATTTAATTCAATTTATGTATGAATTTATATAAATTGAAACTTTATGACCTTATCTTAATGATTTTGTCTCTTACATTGGTTTTGTATTCGCACATATAACAACCATGTTAATGGGTGTTTTCATTCTCAAATATCATTTATTTTAGAGATGTAAAAAAAACAATGCAATTTAACAATTTCATATATATATGAAATTTATTTATCTTTAATAAGAAAATTCAAAATTATTATAATAATATATTTAATATGAGATTATCTTATATTAATATGAAATTATTATTTAAGTATTGAAGGGTTTTACTTAGGTACAAAAGAGTGAAGGGAGCTCTACTTGAATGGTTCATGAGGCACAATACTTGCTAAGGTTTTGCAAATGGGGTAGCAAGCTAGGTGAGCTTGATTGTGAGACAGTTAAGCGCGCTTGATCCAAAGGCGATCTGGGATGGGTGACCTCCTGGGAAGTCCTAGTTACTGGGTGTAAGTCCTGGAGGTGATCATTGACATTGTGTGATTCATTTCACTAGTTTCAATCCCACTTCTTCACCCTTGTGAGCATCACCCGATGCAATGAGTGCTAAGTGGACTATTCAAAAATCATGAGAAATTAATCAGTTATGACTACCTCTCATGGAAATGGTCATAAATGAATGACTTACTTAACGCAGTTGAATCCCAAAAGATGATATCTAATATGAAATTATTATGTTTTTTTTTTAATCAATAAATTTTAAATTTTTTATTGTAGCAACAACTACATGTTGTAAATTAAAAATGGAGAGAGCTACTGTGGATGCCCGCACGCAGCCCTAGCTGCTGTAGCACCCAGCGTGAAGCAGCCCCTGCTGCACCTCAGCAGCCTCCTGCTGCCGAGGTCCGATCCTCAAGCTACAGAAGGAGAGATCGCAATACCAGCCAACATTTTCTGCTCCCAGACCGCAACATTTCCTAGTTGCCCTCAGCAGCCTTTTGCTGCTAAGGTCTGAGCATCATGGACCCATTAGAGGATGAAGATCATCATTCAGATCATCAGCAAGAAACTTAAGTAACAACAAAAGCCTTTGCCTCCCTTATTTCTGTAATGGGTTCGGCAAAGAGTCGACCATCAGTTTCAAAGTTTGTTAAAAGAATGGAAGAAATACCAGAAATATCTCTTCCTCCTGTACTACCAAGAAAAGTAGCACTGTCTCTGGCAGAACGAGGATTAGTAGGGCAGTTTATTGGGTTGTGGCCATCACCCAAGACTGTCCAAAAATGGGTAGAACGAAACTAGTCTGCATCAATAAATGAGAAAATCTCAATCAGGTTATGTGGTAGAGGGTACGACACCTTTCGTTTCGAAACCAAAGAGGACTGAGATCTTATATTCAGGAATGGTCCATATTTTATGGATACAAGGGGACTGTATTTGAACATATGGACACTAGAATTTGATCCAGAGATGGATGTTCCAAATGTTGTTATTGTATGGGTCAGATTGCCACATCTTCCCCTCCACTGCTGGGGAGACGATTCAATTAAAGCCATAGGAAACACAATTGGGAAATACATAGACAGATGCGAGCCAAAAGAAAACATGCATGCATGCACCCGAATCTGTGTAGAAGT
The DNA here is from genome assembly GCA_000404065.3 of Pinus taeda. Classification (NCBI taxonomy): domain Eukaryota; kingdom Viridiplantae; phylum Streptophyta; class Pinopsida; order Pinales; family Pinaceae; genus Pinus; species Pinus taeda. The sequence goes on from APFE030318981.1 coordinate 10,362, forward strand.
GGATCTAGGGAGAGGACTCCCAGAAGCTATCAAAATCAAAGTGGATCAGTGGACGCACATACAATAGCTAGACTATGAATAAATTCCCTTCAAATGCAAGGTATGTCATGAATATGGTCATTTTGCAAATAGATGTACAAAAAACAAAGAAAATGAAAGTGAAAAGATTGAGGATCTGGAAAATAAATGGGAACAGGTCAAACCAAAGAAGACAGGTAATAAACAATCAACCCAGCCCACTTTGCAGCCCACAGCATCCACTAAAGCCCTCCCTCTCTCACCAAAAGCAGACTTCACCAGCCATAATCCCTTTGATCCCTTGGATCCCTCAGCGCCCCCATCCCCCAGACCCAAATCTAGATCTAGATCTAGAACCCCTCACTCTCCCAACCCCCCTCAATCTCCTCATTCCCCCAGAGTTTCAACTCACCTCTCTTCTCCCCCCTCAGTAGACAAAATTCTAACCAGAAAGCAATCAAAGAAAGCATTTCCAAATGCAGAAAACCAAAAAAAAGTTGGAAGAAAGACAAATAAAGAGCTAAGGGATGAGGCAGTAGCAAAAGAAATGGCTTTAAGAATGAAACAACCTACAGATACTTTCCTAGGGAAAAGCATAGGAAACATGGAGAAAAACCAGCAAAAGGGGAAAGGAACCATGCACCACCCAACAAGTAAATAATGATAATAGTCTCCTAGAATTGCAAAGGAATGGGGACACCTTTTAAAGAAAATACAACAAGAAACATACTGACAAAAGAAAACCCATATATCCTTATGATTTAGGAGACAAAAGAAAACAACCAAGAATTTGAAAATAGTAAAAAAAAAGTTCAGACACTAGGAAGGGGAAGCAATCTAGGCAACAGGAGCATCAAGAGGTATCTGCATAATTTGGAAAAAAGGAATATGGGAATTAACCCAAAAAAAAACAGATCAGCATTGGATATTAACGGATCTAAGCAAATCATTACAAAAGAGAGACACAGGGTCATAAGTATATATGCCCCCAATCACTATAAGGAGAAAGAATAGTGATGGGCCACACTGAAGGAAGCTTTACAAGAAACACAAGCTGGGAAAATAATTCTAGGAGGAGATTTAAATCTGGTTAGAAGTATAGAGGAAAATTTCAAAGGAATCTATCAAGCGGATCCATCTAGGAATTCTTAGAAGAAATAATGGAGCAGCACGTCCTTTTGTACATCCCTCCAAATAATGGAAAATATACCTGGAATAACAAGAGAGTGAGTAAAAGTAATATAAAAGAAAGGTTGGATAGAATTTTGATTCAAGAAAACATAGCAGCAGTGTACAGCTCTATCAAATAAAAAATCATT
>APFE030318989.1:14936-37962 GCA_000404065.3 Pinus taeda
GTCCATTCGAATATGGATAAATTTACATCCTAGGGAACAAAGATGTGCCTCTGCAAGACGGGAAAGTTTGTGTCATTGTAAAAATTTATTAATTGACAAGAAGCACAAAGTTAACGAATGTGCGAAATAGGAAAGTTCTTGTCACCTGTCATGGATATTCACGTCGTGGCGCAAAGGTTGTTAAGGGACTTCAGGGAGAAGTGAGTGCAGTTGACAGAGGACATTAGACACCTACCACAAATATCTTATGTTGCACCATCAAGAAGACATGATGGTTTCATCATGAGTGGGCATGTTGGCGCTATTGACATAGGGAGGGACAAAATGTCCTTCCCATTGTTAAATAGGAAAACATTGATTTGCATAAAGGTCAGGAACCCAGTGGGGCCCATGAATTAAGTTGAGGTGGAAAATTCCATGAGGGACACAGATGATGTGTACATGTGATGTGGCCAGGTTGTTGATGTGGCATGCTATCAACGTGACACATGGCAAGTAGATATGTTCCTTTTGGATGGCCAAGTTGCCAGTTTTTGGATGACACATAGCACCACTGAAAGATACGACATTCTTGGACAACGTCACCTTGACGTTTGCATGGCGTCAATAAGACGTTGTAGAAGTGAGTGACATGGAGTTTAGTGTTAACATTGTTACCTGATGTGGGGGTGCTACATGGTGCTCACAAGGAAGCACACTTGGCTAGAAGCCACATCATTGAAAATATCAGGACCGCAAAGTTGTTTATAGTGCATTCCCCATCGTGGGGTGTGAAGTATACACAAGTCGTAGGATGGTGATCGTCCCTGCCAATTGACGTGAAAATGTGTGGCACATCATGGAAGTTTGAATGGGGTGTCATTCTAAAGAAATGGCGTGGGGTGGGGCGGGGTGGTGCTAAGGAACTATGATGTCGTGGGTGCCATGGTGGACTTCATATGAGGAAGTAGTGCCACGTGGTTCCCACATGGAAAATCCTTTCTCATTAGAGGAAATTTCAGCATAAAAGTGCCCATGAAATTTTCATGTAATTTCCATGTCATAATATGTAAATCAATCTTCTTTTAAATTTAAAAAGAGGTACATGTACTAAATAATTTTAAATTGTTTAATTTGGGTATCCGTGAAATATTTTATTATTAATTTGAGTATTGGTGAAATAGATTATTATTAGTTTGGGTATTCATGAAATATTTTATTAATGTTATTTACCTACCTTACCCATATGAATTAGAATATGGAAAAAGTTATTAATGCAATGTAAACCTTGATATTAGTGAAAAATATAAGTTAAAAATGTGGGCCCATTTGACATTAATAACCATACCACACCAAAAAAATTGTTAAATAGTTGAAATAAAATATAGTTAGAGTTAAATAGTTAAACAATGTATTCGAGGACAAATTATCGGTTTTCGGCCAAAAATATAAAATATATAGTTAAATATAGTTAAATATAAAATAGTTTAAAATGTATTATGTAGTGCCCGCTCTAGTTGACTAACAATGATATGACACTAACATTTATTTAGCCATAAGGCCCACACATTATTCTTTGAGGACCTCAGGTTGAGGATCTGGGCACATGACACTGTTATTAGTGATTGAGATATTCATGGTTGTGATGTTTACGTATGCTTTCCATGGATATTATGATAGAATGAATGTTTATGTATCTTATCTATCGGTATTATGATGATTGTACCATTAAATAGTTAAGTTTGGTCTCTATTTGAATTTATGATGATGAGGGTAGTAAAGGATATGTATGCTCTCTACTAAAAGCATGCTGATGATAAACTTGATGGATAAGTATATTTCTATTGATGTTATGATGTTGATAGCTTAATGAATATGTATGTTTCCATTGATGTTTAATGATGATAGCCATGATGGATGTGTCCCCTATGTTACCTACTTTCATTAGTTCAACCTTACAATGGACAATGATGTGAATGGCTAGGAGTTGTTAATGATGCTATTATGACAACGACTAATGTTGAGAAACCTTGTTACTGATGATTATTGAGTATGGCAAGAAACCATCAGAGGCACTCGCATATGAAAAGTTGATGACACCTGGCACAAATTAGTTGCTTGACCGAATGACTCACATATGGGTGATGGGGTTGTATAGGTGGATAGAACTTCATGGGAGGGGTGGTGTTGGGTCCTTATAATACTAGTGATTACCCCATTACTATTGTAGTTGTACCCCTTATTAATATTGTTGTGCCCCTATTGTCCCCATATTGTTATTATTGTGCCCCATAGAATCCCTCTATTGTTATTTTTGTGGCTTTTTATTATTATTGTTAGGTCGGCTGGGTTATATTGTGACTCCTTAGACTCCTGTATATATAAAGGAGGTTTTATCATTTGAATCATCCAATAATTGTTCATTTATATTATGTAAAGGAGGTTTCCCCCTCGAAGAGGTTGAATTCTAAGGCGTTGATCTATCTTTTCTATCTTTACCTGAGCTGGTTTCATAACAGGTGGGACAGTGTCCCTGATCTCACCCATTAGCAATCCCGCCGTGACTTGGGATGGAAGGGTTGAAACACCTTCGCCTTGAAGATCACGATGCCATGAGGGTAGGTCCCAAAGTTGGGTCGCTCATGAGGATTTTACCAGGGGGCGCGCATCAAGGCAGATTCCTTGATCCCCGACACCATTAGTCTCACTATAGCAGGCAACATAAGAGATGATAGTGGTCTATGACATTGCACCTATAATTTCCCCTCGTAGTCACTGAATGCTTGAAGGGCAAGTGGTGTGGAACCCATGGAACTTCAGGGGAATTTCTTGAAGGGCACGACCAACTTGGCACCCTTGGCATCACAAATAAACTATTAGGTGTGGCACCCTTGGAACTTCAAGGGAAGTTCTTGAGGGCACAACCAAACTTGGCACCCTTGGAATCATTAAAAATAAATAAATATAAACAAGGAATGAAAACTAGGTAAATTTACATAAATCAAGGGGTAAATGATGATTAGAAACCAAGGTAATTAAATCAAAAATAAAACTTGGAATAAGGAGGATCATAGGAAGAAATAAAATAGAGTACCTTAAAAACTCTACCATTCCCATGTTGGAAAATACTAGGTAGATTATGTGGTTTAATTAGGTAAAAGGGGAAAGACGAACATAATTATAAGGATAAAGATTAATCCTAAACTAATTAAACCTAATTAAGAAAAGAGGAAGGTGAATTAAAATAAGAATCATAAATTAAATTTAGAGAAATGTAGAGAACCTCCATGTGGCAACAACCAACATAAGAATATCCATCTAAGAGATAACCTGAGTTAAATTAGGGAGTAGATTGGGGATAAAATCTTGACTCATTAATTGAATTCAAGTAATGAACACAAATTAAGGAATAAAAAGGGGGGATAAAGAGACAACTAGGAGAAGAAATAGGAATCTTGTTGAGGTGAGGAAAATATTAGTTTTAAATAAAAAGTTAAGTAAATAATTTTGGGTGACCCTTGATGAGAGAGTGACACATGGGTAGGTGAATAATCAAGCTATTGAATTAAAATAAATAAATAAATAATTATGCGTGACATGCCAAGTATCACCTATGAGGACTCTTATAAAAGAAGGGGCAAGCCATGGGAGAAGGGACTTTTTGGGAACCCTATTGTTGGATGGGTGAGATGATGTCAAAGCAGTGATTACGAAACTATAGTGAGTTTAGTGAGGTAGAGGATTTTAGAGAGAGGGGACTTTTGAGCCAAGGAGTGCTCTCCTCTACCAGCTAGTGGATTCATCCATTGTACAACCGCATTGCAGATCGGGGGTTCGCGGGGAAGAAGAGTACCTAAGGAGTAGGCTGGGAGGTTAACCAGTGGGTCATCGCATTCAAATCAAGTACATCGTCATTCATTGCGGAGGTTACTGGCAACAAGGGAATACCAACAACAGCAAAGCAAGCGGAGTCTCGTCTTCTGGTGAACGGTACATATTTGTTGCAATACTATTTTGGGCTTTTAGTTAAATGTATGTAAATGTTATGATATGTTTCCTAAAATGAATTCCCAATGTGTTTCTCTTCTGGTCGTATTTTGCTGTGATAAAAATAAAAAATTAAAATAAATAAATAATAGTCTGAATGTGGTCCTTATATATTCTGAATAGGTCCATTACAAATTCCATCAAAAAAATATAGATATATATATATATAACTATAATTATATATCTATATATATATATATATATATATATATATATATATATATATATATATATATATAGTTTTAAAATGTATTCTAGAAAGCACAAATTACCAGGTTCCACCCAAAAAATATATTTCGCGTGAAATTTCAATAGACAATGTTGTTAAAAACACACTAAAAATATATATATATATAAAATACATAACAACATTAAATATAAATATAAATTTAAATAGTTAAATTAATATGAAATATATGTAGACAATTATTTTAATAAAAGTGTCATATATTGAGGGATTTTGATAAAAGTAAAAAAATTAGAAAAATATATTAAATTTCGTGCTAATAAATATTGTGAAACATAGATAAAAGTAAAAAAAAATTATTAAAAAACTGTCTATATGACATCTTTCTTTAATTTCTTGATTTTTCCTTAGGAGTTCACTTTTAGGCTGAAAGTTCCTTTAATGGATGTGATAAGGGTTATAGGGCCCAAATATCAAATGGGCATAACTTTCAATCTAGAGGTCGGATTAAGGAAAAATATATATCATTGTAAAGCTCTCGATGAGATGAACTCGATGATGTTATCCAATGTGAGTTCCACACACTATGGGTGAGAAAGAATTTTGTAACCCCATCTTCATAATGAGAACATGGAGGTTGGTTTAATTGAAAGTAACACTTCCCACTAGGCTTGGAAATTCCAAGGGGGTGGGAGGGAGCATTACAAATGGAGCTTCTACGATTGCAAATAATGACTTAGATACTGTTTTGGACAATCTTTTAATGTTTTTTTTATAAGCATGAAAGTGACTCTAACATTATCAGTACATATGCTTTGGGACTACATGTTTGGCATATTTTTTTGGACATCCATTATTGCTTGTGTATACCATCTTCTTATTGTTTCTTGTTGTGTGGATAGTCCCTTAATCTATATGGTTAACTACTTATCCTAACTCAATTTAGGAACTTTTGGGGCATTAATAACTTTTAAAAACACTTATGTTAGGAATATATTTGATTTGTGAATCCTCATATTCCTAGGACTGAAAAAATAAAGAACTTTTCTAAAAAATATTGAAGATTTTGGGTGGTTACACTTACATTTCTATATGAACTTTTTTTTAGAAATTCCAATTTTGGGATGTTAACTATTATAATTTTCCCATGTTTATTGGTAACTTTCCTAAAGTTATATAATAGATGTCCATACATCAAGTTAGAAATGTTAAAAGGGAAGTAGATATGAAAACCAAAAAAGCATGACATCATTCTTAACAACTTCATAAAATCCCTCAATGTTGTTATTCATATTTATTAAGAGAACCTTGTTCCTTTTATAGTCACAATTTGTTGGAGGATACGCCACTCACAAATGCATGAAGACGAAAACAATATTCATGGAATCACTCCTAGGAAACAATATAAGAATTGGTTAATTATTCATTGTTATCTATACTAGAGTTTCATTTATTATAAATCTCTTGAGATCAATTTCTAGTTCATTTTCCAACTTGAATCCCTTCTAAATATGGAATATTAGATATTTAAAATTACAACTATTATTTCTCACTGGGTTCTGATTCAACTCAATTTATAATGGCTTATATTTGGGAAAATTAAAAAGGCATCGGTCGTTTGAGCTCTCATTTTCAAATAAACAAATTGAAACATGAAGATAACGATGGCCTTGTTGTTGTTTTAGTTTTCAAAATTCTTAGCTTCTTTATATGCTTATTGTTTTACCTTCTCTTGGGAGAAAAACAAACTAATAATATATGTACAAAGTTGGAAGAATTCAATAGAAACATTCTCTGTATGTGTACTCTTAAGAGAAAATTAGGAAGCCCCCCAAGGGTAGTCCCAATTCCCTAGTGGATAGCTTTGATTTGAACTTGGCAAAAAACATTAAGTAGAGGAGTCTCGAAGCACCCAAAATCAAACAAAAAGGGAAATAATGGGGCCCTATGTGGACTAGGAGAATGTGTTATCCAACTTGTTTATAAAAATTATATTCAAAATAATGCATTCTTTGGAAAAACACTAGATATAACAAATTCCATAGAAACTAGAAAGTAGAGCTATAGAGTTCCAAATTATGGAATTCCTTTTAATAGTCTTAATGACAAACTTTTGATATCCATTGGGATACTTCAAAGCTACTCAACATTTTTTTGTACCAATCTTGTCAATGCAATACTTATGTATGTTGCCTTGCCATATTTATCATTATGTGAAAGTTGCATTCTCTCTTATTTATTATTTTAATTGACTCATACTTTCTAAAACTATAGTTGATTAACCCTAAAATGTATGAATATTTATTAGTAGTTTTAGACTTAATTCAACCAATCTCGATGTCTTTAGGCAATTTTCAAGCACAAGTTGTTAATTAGTTTGTCGAAATTAATTGATTTAATAAAGTCTTGCACCAAAATGTTTATCAATTTGTAAGATGGCTTTGGGATGAATTCCTTGGTTTGATGGTATAGATCATAGCATCCTTCCTCACTCCAATATTAACATACCCAACAATTTTAGTTTCATGCGTTATGGGCTCTCTATGGATTACAATTGTTACCTATGTGATATTTTTTTTATTATAAGTTATTACTACAATTACATATTCCTATGGTGGGGTTGTATTTTGCATTAATATTTTCTCTTAAGTGTAGAATGACACCTAATGCAATGTAACCCTAAACTCTCTTCTAATGCGTCATTCTTGAGTTTCAAATTCATGGAAAAATATGAACAACTTTATAGTTTTAGCGTTGTCTATTATTGATGTCAACAATGACAACTTTTGTTTAATATAGGTGCAGAAAGCATTTTGCAATTGTAATACTTCCTTAGGTTCTTTCCCATGTTTCTATGATGACGCTTTTATTAAAAGCTTCACGGTGTAGGATGATTATCAACATTTTTTTAGAAAATATGTAGATCTAGGCAATTGTGAGTCCTAATACATACTTTTTAGTATATCATTGATGATACATGCATTTTTTTATGATATTTGCAACACCCTCCTCCCACATCTACCCAAGTAACTAGCCAACAGGGGTAAACATGAGACGAGAGGCTACTATGATTGGATTCGACCTACTATGTGACCTTAAGGAAGTGGAATCAATGGAAAAATCACACACAGTAATCCAACATCAGCTCCAGAATCCTCAAGAGACATGTCGCCACTCATATAACCTGTCCATGGGCCCCACTAATGTTCTAGACATCTTAGGACTAAGTCGCTCCCATGCTATAGGCAAGAGAGAGTCAAGAAACCCAAAGTTGTTCTCGCAATCTTGCCTGCCAGTGACCAAAGACTAAAATTTCCAGTTTTGTGCCAATGAACCCAGGATTTAAGTCACTTTTCAAGCCCAGAGCCCATGTCACTGCCCATAATGGAGTGACAGCTTAAAATCAGTAAAAGTACAGGAAACAATGATGCAAAAGCAATAAGTTGAGTAATACCTTAACTTTACCCCTACTAGCCATAACAAGCATTTCGTCAAACATATCATCAACATGTAACCTGTAGGTGTAAACAACAAAATTAACTGTAGGGATCTCATACTTATCTGAGAATCACTATGAACCATTGTTCCCTCATGTCATTTTTTGCGTTATCATTTATTAGGTCATAGACACATTATCCATTCATATACAAGTAAAAACATGTTGAGATCCATACATAGTTGCTGCCATAAAACATACATATAACCATCATAATAGGGACAAAAATATCATAAAACATATCATCCATAGTATCCACATATACATCAGTACATTTACACATGAAAATCAAGGGAATGAATTTCTCATTAATGAATGCAATAAACCGACCAGATATGGGACTACCACATTTCACCTGACCATAGATTGGTTGATCCAAGTCTCTCTTCATCCAATCACCCCCGTGCCATATTCCAAGCATGACTATGGGACTCATAGAACACACCAAAAACACCAATAAGCATGGATGCCACCGGATTTCTCCACTTACACCATGCGGAATTTGAGTGCCTCCTAGTCTCTTAGGCTTTACCGAAACCCAGAGTCCAGTCTAGGGATCACTAGGCCCTACACCGAGACATACTCTCTGGGCTTTACCGTACATCCCATCCCGAGATTACTAGGCCCAACGGAGAGAAATCCACCTCTTGGCTTTCCCGTATATCCCGCCATTCACCTGCAAGGATTCCTAGTCCCACCGAGGCACACAATCTAGCTTTACGGTAACCCATAGTTTGGTTTAGGGGTTAGTAAGTCAATGTCTTTACCATGATCCACATTCCGGTTTGGGGACCACTAGGCCATGTGTTTGTCAGTTTGGATATCCACCCCACTCAAATTCAAATCCAATTCATCCATCCCACATTAACTGAATCTGAGAACCCATCTCATCAAAGATATCAGGAAATGGCAAGGCTAGGCTAAAGAACATTGTCACACCTAGAAAAATTCATGCCATGATAGAAAAGAACAACATGCAATCCCATGCATGTCAAATATAGCAAGGAAAATACACATGCAAATCGATACTTGCAATGAAGCCTATTGTAGCTGCTTGATCCTGTCTTTCCCTGCTTGATCCTTGCTTCCTCTTGCCTTCTTTGCCTTTCTTGCTCGAATGCCAAAGTGCTCCAAGAAACTCTAAGTGTCCAAGAGAGAGAGAGAGAGAGAGAGAGAATAATGACAGAGCTCCAAATCTAAACCGAAAAAAGGTTACCAACTAATCATCATAAACCTTTTTGTGAATGAGGCCTCTATTTTCTTCATTTTCCATTATTTTCCTTCATTTTCTTCTTCACATGCAACCTACGACCTTTCACCTCCTTTTTCTCTTAATTTCCATTATTTTCATAAATAATTGTGCCAAAAATGCCATTTTGCCTTTCCAAAGCCTTAGCCATTGCCTTTGTCAATTTCGTTAGCCATAAACAACCAAATGAACACCCCCTAAGATGTCTTGCCCAGCATTCAGCTTGGAATAAGTGTCCCATCGATTGTGGTTATTGTTTTTAACTTTTATTAGATGGAATTTTCACCATGGTTGTTACAATATTTTTGGAGATTAACTAATTTCTTTTGGTTTAGTCATTAGGAGACTTACTATGTATGTACAGAGAGATCAATATACATCGTTTATTGTTTCTCACATTTGAGACTCAACTCTCTCCTTACTCATTTTTTACTCTTTTTCTCTTATAGGATATCTCTATCGAATTTTTTTTCCCATTGTGTGCTTGTATCAAGAACACACATTTCCATGTTTTTCCATTGTTGTACTTTTGACCAATAGTCTCTAGACTCTAAGGTGGTTGACTTTCATGCGATTATTTGTTGACATGGGGTTTTAACTTATTATTCTTATGTGCATATCTTTATAGTCAAAATTAAATAAAATGTCTAGGATTATCATATATTAACATTAGACAAATTTTGAGGTCTAAAATAGGCCTAAAACAAAAATGTACAAACAAAATCAACTTTATAAGAACCAATGGGATTCAAGATGATGATGTCAACCATGGGGGATGATTCATCATTTTTGGAGTAAAAAGGTAATATATATATATATATATATATATTATATATATATATATATATATTCAACTCGTATTTTCAACTTATCTCCATATTGTTTTACTCAAATTTCAAGCAATAACACTCGTTGGATGCATAATTTAATTCCTCATCCAAGGAGTGCCTATGTTTCATACTTTTGATGGACCCTACTACACAAAAAATGAGAAATACATGAAATACGTGACTGCAATCATGTTTTTTCATGCATTTCTTATTTTTCATGTAGCAGGGTCCATTGAAAGTATGCAACATGGGTACTCCTTGGATGAGGAATTAAACTCCATCCAGCGAGTGCTTCGACTCAAAATTTGAGTAAAACCGTAGGGAGATAAGTTGAAAAAATAGTTTTTTTCTTTTTCCTCTAAAATTTGATGATGTAATCTAATTTTATTTTATTATTTCCACATTATTTTATAATATTGCTTAGGAGGCCCAATTTAGACTTTTCTCTAATTCTTTATATGTCCTTTATACTATGGACTAGTGACCGATTTATCCATTTCCATGATGATGTACTAGGCTTAATCTTGGTAGCCAAAGAGCCCTAATCATGTGTATGAGTTGGTTGAGTTTGATGGTCCCCATGTTAAAGTGTTTATTATTGTGTTAATGCGGATACATAGAGATTCCTATTGGAGTGTGATTATTGTTGTATTTGAAGGATGCATGTTGATAGAATTTGTTAATTATATATTTACTTCTAGTTCCTCGTAAAAAGGATTTAGGTGTGGCCTTAATTACAAATGTTGTAATTGCATCACATCTCACTACTTTAAACTACTTGGATGTTATAAAGTTCAATTATAATGGAAGTAGGATCATGAAAAGATAATGATTTGAAGCCATCAGTGGTTTTATGTGTAAAATTAGTTTTTCTTGCATAATTATATGTGAGGCGAGAATTATATTAGTCATGTAATATAGCTATGGAGTGAAGAAGATGGGTGCAAAAAAAACGGAAGCATTCTAGAAGCTAATACAATAGAGGTTGGTGTTTTTATAGAACCATTTACGCAAAGTTCTACTAATGTTGACCTACAATCTTGCAAATATGAAATGGATAATATGCCCATCCGAACTTGCAATGTTAGTTTGCCAAATAAATTGGATACTTCTAATCTTGTCCTACAAGTTGCCTCCTTTATGTTGCTATGGATTTTTGTGAGTAAAGGAAAATATCATTCCAATCTTATGAAAAACAAATATAGAGAGTCTATATTATTGTTTTGAATATAATGGATTAGGGAGGTATTATTCATGTTTTGAAAAAAATCCTTTGCTCCACAATATATGGGTCGCCTTCTTCTTAACATAATCATATTCCTACTATGACAATAATAATATCATTTTGTTTTCCTCTTCACACAATAATAACTTAATTTGTTTCCCACCATGAAAGTGATGATGTCATTTATCTTCTACTTGCATTGTTGTGCTTTAAATTTTAGCTTTGGCATATCTTTATGTGGGACCATAACCACATTGATGAAAGCATTAAGAATGTTATCCATGGTGTATCTATCAATGAGGAATCACCAAGTGTTTAAGCTCTAGTGTAGCTTCTGGTGGGGAAAAACACTAATGAATTCATTAGGTATTTTATCTTTGGTGTATCTATTTGTGAGAAATCACCAAACATTTTTAGCTATTGTGTATCTTCTTGTCGAGAATTACTATAAATTTTGATTCTTGAGGAATGCCTTAAATTTGATTTTCCAAGAGTTGAATTTTTTACCAAGTAAATAATATTTCCAACATCCCCTTTAATATGCACTTGTGGTAGATGAGGTACAAGAGTTTACAATGACCCCTCATCAAGGGTAGCTTTGGAAGTCCACTAAGTATTTATAGCTTCAAATGATTCTGTAAATATTATTAAGAGAGAGTTGAAAGGAAGAGAATATTTACTAGAGAGAAAGATTATCTACAAAACATATAGAATTTGAGTAGATATGCAGTGTCTTCAAACAAGGAAGACATTCTTGAGTTATTATGGTACCCAAGAAACTAAAGATTATTTTTAAGATTCATAACCAAGGTGAATCATCTCATTTGAATCCTCGTTGGACATTCAAGTGTTGTTTCCAGTTTCATAGCTCTTATATTTGACAACAAGAATCATCATTCACAACTTGTACGGAACTTGAGATATGAATAAATGTTGCATGGGTTTACAGTGCCCTTATAGGGCTTACAATACCATGTTAAATAAAAGCATTGTATTAGTTTATAATGCCTCTACAAGATTACAATGTCATCTTTGAAAATACCATGGTCCCACATAACAAAATGAGTTGGATAAATAGTTTGATTGAAGACATTCCTCATTATATTGGATATCCAACTCATCATGTAGTATGGGTTTTACACATTCAAACCCAATTTCACCTTAGAAAATTACCCATGGAACCACTTTTCTTAAGTTATTTCAATTTAATTAATTTACCCACATGAAAATAGCCCTAAATTAATTAATTTTAAGTTATTCTCATATTTTTACCCATTAAAGTGAAAATAATTAAAAGCATTTTCTTTCGCATTTTTTGTTATCATAGGAACAATTAAATAAATTATTTATTTATTTATTATTCCTTAATCATTTTAACATTCTCATAGGAATAATTTATTAAACATTATTTAATAATTATTTCTAACTTATTTGACCATTTCGCTTAGAAGTAATTTAATAAACTCATTTATTTATTAACTGTTTCAACCATTTTTATTAACTAACTCAATTAATCATTTTTTTTAGATATTTATCTAAATAAAGGTTATTGACCATTTTTTTTACCTTTTCCTCTTATTAAAAATAATAAAATACCAAAAGTTGTTAGATCTTGATTTGGTTTGGCAAATATTTTATTACTTGACCATAGCAAGTCTTATCCACCATTTTAGTATAAATAGAGATATTTTTCTCTACTCCCTTTACCATGACCATTTCATCATCGACTTATTGATTCTTTTCCATTCGAGCTCTCCACTAGTGTTCTCTCATACCATTATGCTCTTAGCATACTACAGAAAGAAGGAAAGCCATTATCGCCTACAGGAAAGGGATATCAAGAACCTTCCCAAGGAGGAGGATGTAGTGACCCTTTGTTCATACATTTGCCTCCATCGGTCATTTTTTGTTTTAATCTATTAGACTAACCTAAGTACCCACAGGGGATTTGAACCAGTGACCTATCACAAGGAGTGCCTTAACAACACACCCATTCACCGTCAATCCAAAGCCCCGTGGGCTCCATAGGTCATACTTATTTAATATAAAAGTTTGATTTATTGGGCATATTGGCATTGTAACTTTGATGTGTTTGCAGATTTTGGTTTATGGAACGCTCTTTTCTTTTTCATTCTTTATAATTCTACAAATATATAATTAAACATTAACATTGCTATAGGTTAGGGTTTATACCCTCATTTCTTGTTATTAGTCTATTTAAAACCATTATAGAAAAAGGTTTTCTGGTAACCCTTTCACAGATAAATTACTAGCATTTTGAATTGAAGGATCCTTGAAATCACATTTATGAAATCAACTTCCCTTGGGACTCTATTTCACCAAGGGAGATCAAATATATAACTTCAATATTAGAACATTTCTTTTCTCCCACAACATTTACGTTAAGTTTCCGTAAATGGTATCTTAACTAATAAAGATATGAACTCTTCACAACAAATGAGATGCATATCAAACACCTTATTCCATCTCTTATATTATATATTAGCCACTTGATTATATTCTATTATCTACTTTGAATGTCAAGTACAAATATCTTCACACTCACACCATATACCATGATAAACCAGTAGACTTTTGTGTGTGAATATATCTCTTCTCGTATAGGATAATTTTTTTTATTATGTAGTTGTCTACAATCTACTCCATTAGTTCTATCTAGAGTCAATCTTCCTAAAAATCTTTTTTCTTCTATAGTCCCCGTCTTTCTCCTAGAAATCCTCCATAATGGTGAAAATATTCTAAAAACTTGTCTGAAGCACTTAAATTAAGATGTTGGAAAATCATCACTAGTTGTTTGAAATTGTTGAAACAGTTTCCTTCCAATGTTTTCAATATCACAATTATATATCACATACTATTTCTGAACATTCATCCCTTGCATATTTTTGCAACCCACACTAGCACACCAATAGGCCAATGTTGCCTTTTTAAGCATTGATTCACCAAGAGTCTTCCTATTGTAATTGGTGAGGTTAACAAGATTCTCTTAATAAGAACTTGGTTGGAATATGGGTTTTGATAAATCAATACTTACAAAAGAGTATAACAATCTACATTGACCCTCCCTCTTTCCTTCTTTACATGGCTTTTCATTTAAAGAACTTTGAGTAATTTATTTTTTGCTATGCAACAATATTATTTGGTTGATGAACTTGTGTAAAGGTGGTTTCTTGGTTCCTAATAAAAAATTTAACTTATCTTTAAAGAATCTATAGGTAACTACTACCTAAGGAAAGCTTGGCAACAAAATTAGACAAAATTGTATCTACATTTTAATTGAACACAACCACTAAAATCAAATATGTAATTGAGGAGATAATACACAAAGTATCGACAAGATCAAGGAAAATCCATCCAACAACTTCATCTAAGACCCAACTATTAAAGTCGGGTCTCACAGCAACCAAAAATCTTATGTTCAAATCAAATTGCAAAATCATGACCAACTTCTATCTTTAAGTGGCTACAAAAACATTAGTTATGGGTCATAAAAAATTTCCCTTGTAACCTAGTATATAGATTCAAATGGACTTGATCACTTCCAAATATGGCATAGCTTGCTTGACCATTAGGATATTAATTCCCTCCTCTTAATCAATACAATATATGGCAAGTGCTTCTCAAAAGTTTCTAGGATTCATCTAATAATTTTTTTTCCCTAGAAATCATGGTTTAGAATCTAGATTTTCTCTAAAAGGTTGAAAAAATGCACTTGCATATTTTGTTGTAAATGACATGATATACAAATATCAAAAACCTTCTCAATCTAGTGTGGTTAGAATGGATGCGACATTCCCATGCATCATATTTCTTGGACATACAACGTCATCCCTTTCTTGAGCTTGGGAAAGGACTTACATACACAAATAATGGATTCTTTCATCATTCATAATCTCCCATTTTCTCCAAAAATTCCATCATGCCCATAAAATGAGTATAGATCCAAAGCAACATTAATGTAAATCACTAGGTCTAAGTACATGACATTGAGGATTCTAACATTTTATGATTTGGGCCCTTTCGTAACAGAAAGAGGCCCAAACATGCTTTGATACCATGTGAGGCTTTAAACCCACTATTGAGAAGCGTATGTAGGTAAATGTATAACTACAATATTTTTTCATCGATATCCCATATAATGGGAGATAATTCAATTATATAGTGGAATAAAAGAAGGGTTGTGACTAATCAATGATGCCCTAAGTATATAATAGTAATATTAATAATAATATAATATAGTATATCTACATTATTATTTTTTCTTATGGTAATGATAATAACACCTAATTTTTGATACAACAAAAGATAATGATTATGTATTAAACGAGGGACCATGGTTTTGGGGCAATACAAGTATATTCATGATACCTTGGTTTCCAAGTTTTGATGCAAACACCATGGTGGTATCCAAAATGCCTGCATGATAAAAGTGGATGCATATCGAGTCTCAAAAGGAATTTTCACCTTTTCTAGAATCTATGTAGAAGTAGACCTTAGTAAAGTTTTACCTAATCACATTTTGTTGTTTCACAACAATCCACAGTGGTCATAGCCCCTTGACTATGAGAATACGTATTTTCGCTATTGTACATATATTCAAACCGTTCATCTATAAAGTCTTTGTCCTCAAGTTAAAAAAGATCCCAAAAGAAAAAAGAGACAACCTCAAAAGCCAAAAGGTTGGAAATTTTCATAAACTCAAGAAGCAGAAACTGAAGGTGTAAAAACCACAAAAAACACCACAAACATAAATGATCATATATCCCAGGACTCTTCACAGAAGGATGAGGTCGAGCATAATTATGCATTAGTTCCAATGCCTTATGATCAACAACAACAGATTGAGATGATTACATCTGAAAAAGAAGTAAGTGGTACCAAATGAACACATGCATTAGAAAGTTCATATTCTGATAAAGAAATCCCAATTAATTTAAAAGAGAATCAAATGATTGTTGTATCATCCATGCCCAACTCTAGTGGTTGGCGGAAAGTCGAAAAAAAGAAAGGTAGAAAAGAGTAGACTAGTCTAAACTCTCTTATGAGTTTTCATTGATCTTGGACACGAGGATCGGTTGTTTTATGCATATGATTTTTAGCATGTACAATATGTAATTTTGTTCAAAATGAATAAAATTGTAACTTTTCCTTGGGAAATGATAATAAAACCTAAGTTAATATTATACACTAACACCTTGATTCACTTGGGATTCTTTGAATCTTCATGTTGGAGCCCTTAAATTTGCATTAGGTTTTGTTGATGCCCTGAAAATTGTTACATCAACATCGGGGGATAACCACCCGGTCCAGACCTTAATACAACTCCTTTTCCGTTTGGGATGGTGGCTCCGACTGGATATAATGGGACTAGTTTCCCAGTAATGAATAAAAGGGAGTGGATGAATGATTAGTTTTCTAATAAGTGATAATAAATGGAGGACTTATTCTATGAGCGAAAACGTAAATGACTATTTTATCCCGGGAAGCTTCTATTCTTAAGTGCAACGTTTAGTGATATGTGTTCTTTGATAGGCATATATATGACACTATTCAATAAACAAAGACATTCATTTAATTGATAATTGCTTCGTTCAAATAGTTGAACGAAGTAATTGATAAAACATTGTTACACTTCTCTTTTTATATTACTGATACATGCATGATTAGAAGAATAACAAACTGTAAACATCCAATAGTGGAAAGTATAAAGTCTACTGTTAAAACACATTCACATATTCAATAATAGCAAGAATGACCAAACAACAATTCACATAAAAGGAATAAACTCAGACATAGATAATAGTACCATATCAGCTGCGAATCATTCCCAACGTCAATTGCAATTTGAATTCCTTCTTCTGACTCAAAAATACTTTTAAATAAAGGCAATAGTGCACATCCACATAAAAGCTTCGTTATCAAAATTTGGAAAGATTGGTCCAGTTTTCATAAAATAATATGCCTGAAGTACAGTAGTGCAACTTCAGGCTTAAGTCATATACAAAAACTTACGACCCTTTCTAAATACATGAAAGGGTCTATAAATACTAAACTAAGCTAACAAACTACAAAATTAAAATGCTACTAAATTGGTATAATCCGATCTTGAATATATCTCCCACAGTGATCTGGTAATAGGCAACAATGATTCATCATTGTGGTTGTTTTCCTTTTGTCCTGAGTTGGCATATTTCCAGCATTGGTTCCACTTCTTGAGGGCGGTTGAGACGAGAATTGATTTGAGTAGCATAGGTGGCATCATGTATATCGGGAATGATACACCCGATTGCATCCATTAGGCATTTGAGGGCGGATCTCTAGCTGTATGGTTTTACTAGGAACAACCAATAGGTGTCCCAAGTTAAACTTTTAATTCCTGAGATCAATCTCCCATTCTTTTCTAGCTCTTGGTGACATGACTACTCCAATGTCTTGGTTGATAATAATTTACCTGGTGTACATTGAGAAATCATGTTAGATAAATAGAGAGTATTGTTGATCAAGTCAATCAAATTGTTCGTAGATAATTTTCATCTAGAAACCGCTCTCTCTGCTTTCATTAATTGGGACTGCCACTCCATGAATAGGATTTCTTTATGGGATTCTAAAATTTTGGGCAAGTTTGCTGCTTGTTCCTCATTAGAGTCCTGCCAAGTAAGAAAATCTGTTAAAGTGTCATCGGCTTGCTCTAAATCCTGCCTGGCATCAACTGATTTGTCTATTATAGATGTTGTTATGTCGCACAGAGGTTCAACTTGGGCAATTTCATGACACAACAATATTATTTGTGTTATTAATGCCTTATTAATCTGTATTGACTCTTCTCTAAACTCGACAGGCTGGGTAAGACTCTTGAACTTCTCTACTTGAGTTGATAATTGAGCAATTTGCTCATCTTTTTTCTTTGCCATCTGTTCATTCATTGCCTTCAACTTTGATAATGCCTCCGATAATTATTTCTATCTCTGAATCGCTCCCGAATCGGCCCTCTGTTTCTCTTCATGCAACTGTTTGTTGAGCTGGTTATTTAACTGTTGCTGCGTGGACAGTTGTTGTTGTAGTTGTTCTGTCTTCTGTTGTTCCTCCGATAGTTGTGCTTGTAGTGAAGCGATCACTTGATCCTTTTCTTTCAACAAATTTCTTACCTCCGATGCCTTATCCATGGTGGCTGTCGAATAGGCACCAACATAATGGGACAACTTTGTCAGGTCATCGGAGGGGTCGAATTCTTCCTTCCACACCACATTGGCTGTTACTGTTTGTTCAAGGAACAGAGAAGGTTGATCAATCCTTCTCCTTTTTCGTTGTCGCTTTATTACAACCCTGTGTTTTGGGCTATATAAAACATCCAGTGGAGGAATGTCCTCCACCTGCAAAATAATTTGATCTGAAGGATCTTCGGAAATTATTTCTACTACTGTAGTCGAGGGTAGACTGCTGGTTCCTTTACTTGGAACCTCTTTTGATGCTGTATCCTATGTATCGGCCGCTTTGGATGTATCAGAATCCATTAAGCTCTCAAGATTGCTTATAATTGAATTAAATTGTTGCCATTCCTGGAGCAATCTTGGGTCAATTTGAGTGTCGACACTCACCTCCTTGCTGTTCTGCTCCAGCTGCTTTTTCTGTTCCTCCTCCCGTATTCTCTCCTGTTCTTTTTTTTCTGCTTCCTCTCTGTCTTTCCTCTGTGTTTCCTCTTGTTCTTTCCTCTTTGCCTCTTCCTGTTCTAACCTCCGGAGCTCCTCCTGTTCTAACCTCCGGAGCTCCTCCTGCTCTCTTCTTTGGACTTCTTCAAAGATTTCGGATGTAGCAAGAGGTTCACTGGTAAGCTGCTGCTCAGACTCGCTTGATTGTATCATCGGGGCAGTGGCTAACAAATCTAGAGGCAGGGTTTGCAACCTCTGCTCTCTAAGTTTATTAAATTCTACTAACCCTTCATCATGGTATCCCATTCTAGCTAGTTGTTGCACTTAAAATATTGACTCGGCTGAGGAGAACAGGTCATCAAACTCATCTTCCTTATGTTCAAATTTAGTGAGTTTGGCCTGGTCTAGAACATTATAGACGATTTTATTCGGATCGAAACATCTATTAGGCAGAGTGGCGAGACTTAGGATGTTGATCTTTTCCACCTCTTTCTCTGCATGTTTATAATCATGCAGAGTATAGACGCCACACCTTAGAGGAAAAGGAGGCTAAACTTGCTTCTTTGAATTTATGAGAGTCTTTGTAGCTGATGCGGTTGTAAGATGATATGCTATCTCTCGAGCTAATAGTTTGTCTGGTATATACAAGGGGAGGATATGAGGCCTAGCCTGACTGCCGAAAACTCTTACATAAGTGAATTTTTCTTCTCCAAACTAGGTTCCTAAGGTTTTCAAGTCAATCTTTGCCTGAGGGGAGATCTTAGGAGCAGGTCTATCAAAAATTGCATAGTAAATAGGTAGCATGAATCCATTGCAGACTTGATATAAGTGGTGTTTATAATGAGCTTTCCATAATTTCTGGTGGTAGATATGAATGGGCATAGGGTCCTGTGGAGTCCATCTCCACCCTAAAACAGGAAACTCGAAATTAAAACAGAGGGTGTCCAAAATATAGGCACTAAAGTAAAATGGAGGGATGAACCTATCAGTAACACAGGATTTGTTTCTGAATTCCAGAATAGTTGTAGCCAACTTATTCGATAATATAGTCCCCCAATCCATGATTTCACTATTACATGCTGCTTCCATCAAAGGTACCATCTCTATGGAAAATTTTGAAGAATCATGCAAACCCCACATTTGACACATCATGACTCCAGCATAACAATAAGGAGAGCATAAGGAGTCGAAGGAATACTTACCCGAAGACTCATGTTTGTGTTTTGCCGGGTTCTGTCTCCATTCCCGTATAGACTCCGACTCAGTTTCATTCTCATCTCGAAACTTCTCCAGAAATGCTTTATTATACTTCTTCTCTGGTACGGGCAAATGGTACATTTGTCTCAAATCATTGGGCTGAAATGAACCGAATACTCTCCCATCAACAGTGCAGAATGTTCTGTTTGTAATTGGAATTTCTTCAATTGCCCATCTCACCACATCTGTATATGGAAGAATTTGCTCTCGAGCCGCTATCCTGTGCAGGTAGGAATCAGCCAAATCTCTTAGAGTAGCATCAGACTTCCGACTTGAGCCTGTTGTAGCTTGTACAGATGTTTGCTGAGGTTCCTCGGCTTCAACCAGGTTGTAAATGTTCTACAAAGTAGTACTGCCGAGGCCGAGACATGTGGTATCTGAGATTAATCCCTTTTTTCTTGGTCCCGGATCAATGGCATGTTGTCCCGTTACCGCAGAAGCTGAAGTTGTTCCATATTTCTTCCCCATTTGGTCCGAATTCGCTACTGTGGAAAAGCTCTGCACAAGAGAAAAATGAACGTAATGCGGAGAATAGATGGCGAAAACCAAGTATGGAGGAATTGTGTCAATCAATGAATAATGGAAGATTTATCATAAGGCTCTCGCAGATACAATCTTTGAAGGGATTTAGGCATAACTGCTCCATTAATTGGCCGTTTGGACCTGTCAATCATTTAAATCCTCATTATATCCTTTATTTTCCGAATTATCGTTTAAGTGTGGATTTGATTTTTTGGCGGTTGGACGCAAGCGAATCGCTATCGGGAAGAGAAAAGGCTTTTAATGATAATTATTATAATATACCGAAGCCATATCAATCCTTTTCGAAAGTCGTGTTTGGCTTTATCGCAATCGGCGATCGGAGGAAACCTTGGGCAATCTTATTTAAGTTTTTGTGGAATTCCCGATCGCCGATAGCGATATTGCTTAACTCGCATCGGGAGCTTTAAGGAGGAGAGTTCGTTATATTCATATCGCATTCCCGATTGCCTATTGCGATATCGCATCGGAGCAAGGGGATGGGCCTTTTATTGTTTGTTTTCCCGATAACCGATGGTTACTCACGCTTGTCGTATCGGGGAGAATCAATGGGTCTTGGTTATGCATCCTTTGTTATTGCGATATGTGATCTTGCGATCGCTTTATCGCAATAATAAAGAATTATTCATTTTATTATAAGACCGATTATTTATCAACTCAAAAAGGTTTTATAATGTTTTGTTTGTTTCCAAACCTTTAGAGGAGTGATAGGGTAATACCAATTTAATCTAAAAGAGACCCATTTCATATTATAGTTTTCTAAAGTAAAATTTTATGAAATGGGGGGTTGTTGTATAGCACAACAATTGGCCATTCGCTGGAAGAAACAGTTCTCTGAAAAAATATTGGAATATTTGAACTTTCTTTACATAGATACCTTATCAAAAAGGAAAATTCTAATATAAATAAGTATACACACATTCTCAATATAATAAGAGTATGTTTTTTGCTAATTCCTTCTCTCGTTAAATTTAAATACATTCTAAGTTTTAAATTGGCCTCTATTGGTTGATAATGATAAAACAAAACACCTTTCCAACTTAGCCTTTTTGATTGACTCCTTTGTCACATGTAGAGCCTCTGCTGCCAGCAAACGTTCATAGTTTCGACAGGGATACCTTTTAACCATTTGATTGTCCATGACCCCTCCCATCTCAGAGTATGATTAAAAGAATGAATTCAAAACATGTTTTCATATTTTGTATTTATTTTCTTTTCCATTTTTTGTAAGATAAAAATCCATTGTCCTAGTTTGGTTGCCAGCTGTTTTGACAATGCCATTCACTGGTTGTAATCCAATCGAACAAGCTGGCTCGTGATGAGACCCCTTGTCTTATGCTTATAAGCCATTACCCTGTTTTGGTATGTAGTTTTGGTAATGTCGGTTAGACTATTTCCCAATGATCATGGTAAGCAAGCTTTTGATAAGACCCCTTATCTTTATATCAAATATTTTAGAATTATACTCCGAGTAATCATAAACTTGGATGAATGGGATGGACAATTTTCTCCTTAAGAGAAAATGGATGAGAAGGTAGGAGTTGAAGATGCTAAGATTGAATCAGTTTCTGTTTTGATATTGATACCCCTTTTGTGGCCAGTTTGAAAACATTAAAATGATTTACAGTAGCTCTAAATCTTGAGAGGATTTTCACAAAAATAAAATGGTGTCTTCAGAATGTTAATATACCTAATTTCCTAGAAATTGTCCCTTTTGTTTAAGGTTTTTATTTTACAAAAGTAAATATTAAAAGTACTTCTTCTGAGCAAAATTTTCAATATAACAAAGGCCAATAGAAGCTATTTTACAACTTTATTTCCTAATGGTCCTAAAAACTGCAAATCCTACTTAATTTAAAAGAGAAGGGGTTACCTCCTCAATTGAAGAATTTCTTTAAGATGAGGCCATTAACAGGAAGAGAGTCCTTCTTTCCTGATAGATCTTGTAATATGAATGTCAAATGGCCTACCTTCTCGCTGATCTGAAATGGTCCAAGCCACATCTTTTGGAATTTGGTGTGTTTACCTTTATCCTCATGTGCTTTGTCCCATTTTAGAACTAGATCACCAACCTGCAACTGTTTAGAACTAGATGAAGCTGAATCAAATGATGACTTGATTATCTGCTGATGTTTAGAATGAGTAATTTTGGCCTTCTCTCTCTCTTCTTCTAATTTTAAAATTTGATCATGTCTGAGTTGGATAGAAGAAGAGGGGCTTTCTTCAATAAACTGAACTAGGGCTAGAGAAGGAAGCACTAGATTGGTTGGTAGTACTGCTTCTTTCCCATATACAAGATTGAATGAAGAAGTACCTATAGATGCCTTCTGCGTTATTCTATCAGCCTATAGTGCGAATATTAAAGATTTGTGCCAGTTTTTATGATTTTGTTCGATAGTTCGCTTAATGATTTTGAGTAGATTTTTATTGGTAGACTCTGCCAGACCATTACCTTGGGGATAGTAATTTGCAGAATATTTCAATTTAAATCCTCTTTTAATAGCAAACTCAAACATGGCATTTCCAGAGAAATAAGATGCATTATAAAA
>APFE030318991.1:0-10020 GCA_000404065.3 Pinus taeda
TATTTTTATTTGTTTACACCCTTGCATGTATATAAGGTGACTTATGGAATAAATAGAAAAAATGTTTTATTTATTTACCATTCCTCTCATTTATTTATATTTTTATTAATTTACCATACCTCTTTTATAAATATGGTATTTAGCCCATAGGATTCACTTAAATAAAACCTATTCTTGAAAATTAGGGCGAATGGAAGGTTGTATTTACCATACCTTTTGAGTAAGTATAAAAAGAGGTTTTATTTATTTACCATACCTCCACTTTATTTATATTTTTATTTGTTTACACCCTTGCATGTATATAAGGTGACTTATGGAATAAATAGAAAAAATGTTTTATTTATTTACCATTCCTCTCATTTATTTATATTTTTATTAATTTACCATACCTCTTTTATAAATATGGTATTTGGGCCTTTGGCCCATAAGATTCACTTAAATAAAACCTATTCTTGAAAATTAGGGCGAATGGAAGGTTGTAACTCCTAATTTCAAGGGCTAAATTTACCTTTTTTACCCTCTCCCTTAAAATAAGGTGGGCTATTTGAGGTGATTTGTAAAAATGTACTATGATACAAAATATTCGCCCACTAAAAATTTAAAACCCCTTAATTTCGCCAAAGGGCGAACATTCACCCCTAAAATTTTCCATGCTTGGATTTGGCTGAGACCTTAGCAGAGTTGCAGGATCACATAGAGGGATTAACCCTTGGTATTTCAGATGTCCGGATCGAGGAGTTACCTATGAGGCTGCAACACCACACTATTGGTGTTCCTAGCCACTGGACGAGGCTTTTGTGCATGAAAGCACAGGATATAACCTGTTACCATGACCACCACTAGATCTACTTAGGATGTTTTGCATGCATTTTGAGTTTTTTTGGGTCGGATGACCAAACGTGTCTTGGACACAAATTTTGTAAAAACGTTAAAAACACCTATCTATTTTAATCTCAGAGTTTTCTATGGTTAGATGCAATCCTATTCAACTGATGATGTGAATTGAAAATATTATTTTTACATGCGTCGCAAATGTCTATGTAATACATAATTCGTTGGAGAATTAGTTAATGTGTTAAGATTTATGGAAATATGTTGATATTGAATGTGTTCAAAATGCCTTTCCAAAACACGAACTCTAAGGAACATATCAAAAATTGTTGGATTTCAGACAGTAAAAATGTTCGTTAGTTGTAGTACAACAAGTTGTGAGTCCAGCCTAATAATGATTTGGCAAATGCCAAGTGAAATGGCATCAGATAGTAGTTCAATCAATGCAATATACTCAACGATGTTGTTCATCAATTGACCAATACAAATCCCTTGGAAACTCACTAACTCGCCACTTGGAGCGAAAATAGCTCATGTTGCAGAAGACAAGTTCTGCATACTATGACTAGCACCATCGGCGTAACCAACAAAATGTTTTGAAGACTCTGACATCTACAACAAATGCAAAGCAGATTACTAACCAGATAAAAATCTCTAAAAAATACATACACAAATGCAATGAAAGCATATATACAGTGAGTTTTACTACACTTAATCAAGCATAATAACAATTGAGGTACAACCCATTTTAGGGTTGCGACAATGGAATCCCATCATAATCTACTAACTCATAGGCACCTTTTTCCAGAACACGCTTGACAACATAAGGACCCATCCACATTGGTTCGAATTTCCCTTCTCCAAGTTTATTAGCTTCATGATAGTAAAGCAAGACTAGGTCTCCTTTCGAGAAGATACAAGGCTTGACGTTTCTATCATATTGGGCCTTAATATGTTTCTTATGTGCTTCGTTAGCCAATGTGGCATCACGACGGGTTTCATCTAGATGGATTAATTCCAAGAAATGCACTTATTCTTGAAAAGTGTCGGGTAACAGTTCAATTACGAGTTTGAGTAATGAAATTTCTCATTGTATCGATAAGATTGCTTCCAAACCATACATCAATTGAAAGGGTGTGAATCGAGTTACATTTCTCATCGAGGTTCGATATGCCCACAAGGAAAAGTACAGGATTAAGTACAAGTTTTGCTTATGAACCCCTATCATTCTCTACAACATCTGCTTCAAAACTTTGTTGATGGTCTCAACTTTTCCATTCGCTTGTGGGTAATAAGGGGTAGAACTATCATGTTACATTCCTAACTTAGCAGTCAACTCAGCCATCATGTGATTGCGAAAATGTGACCCATGATCTGTAACTATGGCTTGTGGTACACCAAACCGGGCAACCGCATGGTTAAAAAAGAAAATAACAATTGTTTCACCACTGTTGTTCCATGTTGGCATCACCTCGACCCATTTGGTAAAATAGTCAACGAAGACTATAATATACGCATGCCCCCTGGTCGAGGTGGGGTTACATGTCATAAAATCAATGCCCCATTTGGCGAATGGGCCAAAAAAAATGACTGGATGCAATGGTGCAGGTGGTAATATGGTTTTTTGGTCATATATCTAGCATGCATGACATCTGTTGACAACAATAATATAATCTTTAAATATAGTTGGCCAGAAGTAACCAACACGGAGAATTCTCTGTGTGGTTTCATATTCAGATAAGTGTCCACCACAGGCACCTAAATGGAAATCATTCAATTCTTTCTTAGTTTCCTCATGCGTGAGGCACCTCCATAAAACCGTATCAATACCACGATGGTAAAGAGTGTCTCCAATGATCAAATAATCTTTGGCTTGGTAACAAATACATCACTGTTGCGAGCGAGAGGTATCAAGTCAGAAAGTTTGGGTCTGGAGATGGATCAGTATATCTCCATGCCACACATCAGATGACGAAATTAGAAATAATGATTCATCCAAAATTGATGGTTCAGATGTTGAATCAATGGAGGTCGCGGGAAGGTCACAAAGTAACTCAACGAAAACTAGAGATATCTTTGATTTGGACTTGATGAATTCAAAATCAAATTCCTATAAAATAACTATCCATTTTGGGTATTTCCCCCCAACAATTGACGTGACAAAATGTATGTCATAGGGTTGCAATCTGAAATGATAATTGTTTTCCGTAACAGGATGTAATGGTGAAATATTTGAACAGCTTGTACAACTACCAAAGCTAGTTTTTCAACATAAGAGTACTTATCTTCTATATCGTTGAGATTACGGCTCAAGTAGTAAATTGGATGTTCAATCCCATTTTCTTCCTAAACTAAAACCATGCTAATGTTTGTATCTGCAGCAATGAGATACAAGTAATAGTCATTTTGGTAATTTGGATAATCAATTAATGAAGCACTAATCAAGGTATCTTTAAGAGCATCAAAGGAAGCTTGTACAACCTAATCCTAATGAAAGGGTATCTCATTTTTCAAAAGACGTGTAAAACCTTTAGCCATTTCAGCCTAATTAGGAATGAACCTCCTTAGAAATTTTGCTTTCCCTTGGAGTCTCTGTAATTGTAAAAGATTTGAAGGTGGAGGCAAATCCAGAATTGCTTGAACCCTTAACGGATCTAGTCGAATCCCCTCTCTAGACACTACAAATCCAAGCAATCAAACAAAACCAACACAAAACACACATTTGTGTGGATTGAGTTGTATCTTATAGTGTCGACACTGTAAAAATATTGCTCTCAAATGTTGCGGATGATTAGTCCGCTTTTGTGAATGGGCAGGTAAATCATCAAGGTAAGGTTGAACAATGTGCTTGATGTCAAGGAAGGCATAATTCATTGCCCTCTGAAATGTGGCCCCGACATTTTTCAAATTGAATGGGATTTTCCTATAGGTGAATGTGCCCCATGGACAAATAAAAGTTGTTTTTTATTGGTCATGTGGGCATATATTGATTTGATTGTAGCCGGAAAATTCATCCATAAATGAGAATATTTCGCATCTGGCACATTCGTCAATAATATGGTTGATAAAAGGAGTAGGATAATTGTCCTTTGGAAATGCCTGATTTACATCCCTATAATCAACGCACACTCGAATTGTCCCTTGTTTCTGCATGATAGGAACAAAGTTGGAAACCTAATCAGTAAAAGGTACAAGGTAAATGAAACCAACCCACAAAAGTTTTTCAACTTCTGCTTTAATTGTAGCAGCTCTCTTTGGATGAACAGGTCGAAGCTGCTGTCGAACTAGCTTGACATCAGGGTACATTTTGATTTCGAGTTCAACAGTACTAGAGTCAATTCCCGACATCTCCTCGCAAGACCATGCAAAGATATCTCTAAATTCACAAAAGAGAGTATGGTAAATATCGAGTTCTTATGGAGAACAAGATTTGTTGACATGAATGTTCTCTTCAATATTAGTCTTGGTTGAAATATTAATAGAAATTGTTTCTTCAATATTTGACAGGTTTCGCTCAGATTCTACTGTGTCTATGAAAACTGATTTCGAAAGGAAATCAACGACTGAAGGGTGGTTTAGTTCATTTGAATAATCTTTGATGTCATTTGGAATATGGGACGATGATGATAATCTTCCCATGGTTCTTCCCCTGTCATCATTGATTGGATGATTCCTTCATCTGTAGAATGTATATGTGAAAAAGGATCTGAAGAAGTAGCATATTCTAACGAATGGTCTACCCATACAATTATTGAATGCAGATTTGGGTTTGCCGCACAAGCCCAGAAAATTGATTGCTATGCTAATTCAATGGGGCTTAGTGACATCACCTCAACATTACTATCAACTTCAACCTTGTTGGTAATCCTCCTTAAATCAGATTAGGTGGAGGAAATCATGTTGCAAGTCTCTACTCTTGCCATTTCCGCCAAATCAGATGGTGACGGTAGCGTAAAAGTACCCATTAGGGAAGGATCTTTAAAGAGACCAACTCCAACACTTTGAAGTGACAACTGGGGTCCGTGTACCAACAGAATGCTTCTCGTAGCCTGTGAACTATTGGTAAAGAATGCTAGTTGATCGATGATTGTGATTCCACCCTTAAAAGGGAATGCAATAGTATGAAAGTATGCGGAAACCACATCTGCCATAGCATATACCCATGGCCTTGCCAATAAAATGTTGTAATCGATGGGTCCATCAACTATCTCAACTTCAACAATAATTGTTTTTCCCCCTAGTTCGATTTGCAGGTTACTCAAAATCCCACAAGGAGTATATGTTCTTCCATCAAAAGCTTTTAACGTGGTTGGTGATCATGACAATGGCGGTGAGCCAAGTGTTTTCCAGCAGCTCATTGACATAATGCAAATAGATGCCCCCTCATCAATAATAGTTCGATGAACATTCTTATTGAGAGCTTTTACTTGAATTAGGAAAGCTAACTGCGTCAGTAACTGTGGTGTATATCTCGCATGGTTAAAAAACACAAGATTAGAATCCATAGGATCTATTCCGCCAATTGCTAACAATAAAGCCTACTTCTGGGAGGGACAATTTTACAACACCTCGAGTGTCGACATAGAAGAAGGTGATTGAGCAAGATCTTCCATTATGTTATAGTTTTGAGCTACTCAATCCCGAGGGTTAAATGTCGATTTGTGCACAACTCCATTTATTGGTTTTATTGTCAATTCTCGTACAATAGGTAGAATATTTTCAGATGAAGTAAAAGTCAAAGGATTAGGTTGATCAGTGGCCTGATTATTCAACGATGATGGTGGATTTCCATAATCTTTGTTTCTCATTGACACCAGAGCTTCGTTCTGTGGCTTTGTGATGGATAACATAAGTACTTAGGATGTGGAAGCATGGTCTGTCGTAACTAGATGTGTCTTTGGGTTTGGAAACAGATTAGTCAACATTGCAGATGTGTTTGAAGTCTTTAAAGTTTAGAGACCTCTGAGCGGTGTGGGCAATCTCTTGTAAAATGCTTGTCATTACAAATTAGACATGGATAACGAGGTTTCCTTGTCGAAGTAGAGGAATTAGATGATTTATCTTAAGGGGAATTATCTTATTTCTTTTTGTTTTTCCCCTTTTTATTGCCTCCTGATTGCTTTTGATTTTTGCCTTTGTCAGATGACACGACATTAATTTTAGAAGCAAGAATATTTTCTGATGCATTGGTAGTTTGATTGGTAATGGCAAGAGTTTGACCAGATGGTATTCCTGCCATTTGCGTTCTTGAAGAACCGATCACACCATCGCCCGCATGAGAATCCTTACTCGATTGTGGAGGAGGAGGAACAATGAAAGCTAGTTGGGGTGCATTAGGAATTTTATCGTAGAGCATGCCGCATTATGTGTAAATCGAATCCAAGTATTGGGCACGAGTAATTACTTGCTCTTCTGTGACAACTCCACCTTTTTCCACATCGTCGTGATTGATGGCAACAAGGATTTTATGAACCACTCAGCTAAAAGATGATCGGGAACATATGTCTTAACCATTCAACAACTACGCTGCCACTCATGAATATGATCTGATATATGGGTAGCAGTAATCTATTTAAAGTTGGTTAAGAGTTCTGTTCCAGTTTCGTATCTGATAGGTAACTAGAACTGGGTCAGAAATGTAGTGGATAAAGTTGTAAAGTTGTTAAAAGAAGCTCTTGGTAACTTGATGTACCATTTAGCAGCCGAACCAGTAAGTGTTCTTTGGAAAAGACGGAGTCTAACTGAATCATCATTTAGGGAGTTTGATGAACACCAAAAATGAAAGGCCATGATATGATTTGATGGGTCTTCTTTGGGATTTCCATTAAATTTCATATTTTCAGATGGTAGCTTATACAAAATTATCGGTCACCAAGGTGTATATAAGATTGGATCATTAGTGAGCCTAAATTTTCTACAAATGGCAATTTCCAATTCAAGTCAGGTTGAGCATATCTAGAATATGATGGAATTGCCTCAGCAATAGGTCTTTGCAAACCAACATAGGGCATTTGCATTTGGTAACCTTGGTAAGGTTGTTGTTGAACAAACCCAGCATAAGGTGGTTGTTGATAACTAGATTGAATTTGTGGTTGTCCACGACCTGCAAAGCCTTGTTGACCAGGACCTTGGTAAGCTTGATATTGACCAAACCCAGGTTGAGCTTGTTAGGCAAGTCCAAATTGGGTTTGGAATTACTCGAATTTGGGTTGTTGAAATTGAGGCTGCCATAGTTGTTGAATCAATTATTGTTGTTGTTGGTACAACTGTTGTTGATTTAACGATTGTTGTTACCCAATAATGAACGGTTGGCCAGGTTGTGAATAAACTATACCAGTGTAAGCTTGGGTCAGTCCAGATAAGGGTATACAAACTTGAGGTTGTTGTTGAACCCCAGAAGCAAGTGGTTTTTATACAGCAACTTGAAAAACTTGAACTTCTTGACCTGAAACATGTGGTTGCGAGGTAGAAGAACCATTTTGTACCGTTGAGATACAACAGTTTGAACTTGTGACTATGGTACAGTAGTAACAACAAGTGTAGTAGGAATAGCTGACACTATGCATTGGTTGTGCTGGATACACAAGCCTTGGTTGAATTGGAATTGTGGTTGCCATTGACAAACTCTAATTCCAAGTTGACCTGAATAGTACGGTATATTACCATATGATGGTCCTCTATATTAAGGAGGGTATGATGAATAAGCATATTTCTCTCCATATGGTGGCAATCCAGTATTTAATGGATACATAGGTCTTTGTTGACCAGATTTCCCAGCTTGATATTGATATGTAGGATCAAACTGTTGAGTTCCTGTTAGAGAAGAACCATGTAAAATTCCGGTTAAGGACATGTGTGATGATCATGGTGTAGAAGCAACCCCTGAGTGGGTTCCAGTTAAAGATTGGTAACTAACTGGGATAGACGATTCACCATATAGGTGTGACTTAGGTGTGGTAGAAAACATCTAAGAGGTTGCAACAGAAGATTCTGCTACAGCTGCATCAGATGATACAGTGTGGGATGTTGACGGTTGTTTAGCCATAGTTAACTGACCCAAAAGTTTTCTTAAAGAATCAACGGGTACTTGAAAATAAGCAGGATCAAATGGAGTGGTAAAATGAGGAGTATGATGGTAAATATAAAGCCCAACTCCAAAGTGGAATGGGGTTGTAGGTGTAGAATCTTCTTCCAATTATTCCTCTATAGCAATTAAACTCGGTGGAAGAACTTCACCGTCTAGTCCGTAAAAGATTTCTGGTGTTGATAAAGTTGAAGTTTCAGTATTTACTGATGTCTGAGGGGTAATCGGTTGATTGTTTTCTAATAAACTAACAAGTTCTGATTGTTCAAATTCGAAGTCCAAATGTTTTGGTAAATGAACAACAGTTTCAGAAAGAGGTTCCTGAACAACTTCAGGTTCAGATCTAACTTCTGTTTGAATTGGGTTAGGTTCTGGATTAACCTCTGGTTGAACTGATTCGAGTTCAGAAGTACTTTCTTGTTGAGCAACTTCAAGTTGAGGATCCAATTGTTGCTGAACAACATCGGTTACTGTTTCACTGGGATCAGTTCTAATGTCCTCAGGTAATTGTGAAACTAATTCTTCAGAAAAAGATGTACCAGAAATGGTTGGAGTAACTAGAGTCTCGGTACTTACTGAAATAGATGATTTAGATAATTCGATGAAGAACTAGGAGTTCTTGATGTACCAGACTCAGTTAAGCGAGACCACTTTGACCAAATAGGTGTAGCTTCGAGCGACAAAGGTGATTTTCTCACTATTCTCTGCGAACGATGGGGTAAGGGTTGATGTTCCTCCACGATTGCTGATTAATTTTATTATCAAAAAAGAAATAAACAAAAATGGGTATACTAGGCAAAAGGTTTACCAAGTAACTATGAACTGTAGAATACCTCCTGACGAACCAAGAAGTATGAGTAGGCAATCCCCTTGAATGTTGTGTTCGGTGTATCATAGTTTACAAGGCAGCTGACTCGGTTAGTTAAGGATGGATAGCAACCTAGATTTGTCCTCCCATATATACTTGAAGGTACTTGGAGGCCCAGTTCGTATAAGCGTTGTCTAATGCAAAACCGCATAGTGAGAGCATTCCCATGTACTTTACATACTGCAACACTACCCTATATACTCGAAGGTACGTGGACGAGCTATGATATAATCACGTACAGGGAATGAGGTATCGCTCTCGGGATGTATTTCATACAAGTTAGCGACAACTGTTGTATGGTAAATATTGAGTTCTTATGGAGAACAAGATTTGTTGACATGAATGTTCTCTTCAATATTAGTCTTGGTTGAAATATTAATAAAAATTGTTTCTTCAATATTTGACAGGTTTCGCTCAGATTCTACTGTGTCTATGAAAACTGAATTCGAAAGGAAATCAACGACTGAAGGGTGGTTTAGTTCATTTGAATAATCTTTGATGTCATTTGGAAGATGGGACGATGATGATAATCTTCCCATGGTTCTTCCCCTGTCATCATTGATTGGATGATTCCTTCATCCGTAGAATGTATACGTGAAAAAGGATCTGAAGAAGTAGCATATTCTAACGAATGGTCTACCCATACAATTATTGAATGCAGATTTGGGTTTGCCGCACAAGCCCAGAAAATTGATTGCTATGCTAATTCAATGGGGCTTAGTGACATCACCTCAACATTACTATCAACTTCAACCTTGTTGGTAATCCTCCTTAAATCAGATTAGGTGGAGGAAATCATGTTGCAAGTCTCTACTCTTGCCATTTCCGCCAAATCAGATGGTGACGGTAGCGTAAAAGTACCCATTAGGGAAGGATCTTTAAAGAGACCAACTCCAACACTTTGAAGTGACAACTGGGGTCCATGTACCAACAGAATGATTCTCGTAGCCTGTGAACTATTGGTAAAGAATGCTAGTTGATCGATGATTGTGATTCCACCCTTAAAAGGGAATGCAATAGTATGAAAGTATGTGGAAACCACATCTGCCATAGCATATACCCATGGCCTTGCCAATAAAATGTTGTAATCGATGGGTCCATCAACTATCTCAACTTCAACAATAATTGTTTTTCCCCCTAGTTCGATTTGCAGGTTACTCAAAATCCCACAAGGAGTATATGTTCTTCCATCAAAAGCTTTTAACGTGGTTGGTAATCATGACAATGGCGGTGAGCC
>APFE030318993.1:12650-34165 GCA_000404065.3 Pinus taeda
TTACAGAGCGTACAAGTACGTAGGTACAATGAGCTTGGGATGCGTACACGCAGGCAAGGTAGAGAGAACCTGCGTACCCAGAGATAAACATGATTTTAATGACTTTCTCTCTTTTTTGAAGTTTGACATGGAGAGCAGAGGTATAAGGCTTGACAAGGAGGATAATATGACTATTGATGGAGCCATATTAACTGCAGATAGTCATGGTGACAAATTTCAGTGTAACACCAACTCATCGCATTGAACATTTTCCTTCAGTGTTGAGTTCTGACAGTTAAGCACAGGTTCATGACATTTTTTAGGCGTTGAATGGCATCTTGGACCTCTTCTCACTGTAGTTTAGCAAGGTATGAAACTGATGACTTTGAAATTGAAAAATCAGAATGTGAATACAATATGCAAGCCAGAAAGGAGTAGAAGAAATCGGTGACCAATATCAATGGCTCTGCTAGCATTGAAATGGTACTAAATTTATAATAAACCTAAAGGAACACATTATGTTTAGGCACCACATTCTTCTGTTGGATTTCCGATTACAACAGTTTCCAATACCCTTCCATCTACACCGTTACAGACACGCACAATCTCAATTAGCTTACCTTTATGCCCCAAGGTTCACTGTGTCATCTACACGACCATGTGTTCGATAATATCCTCCTGTAGTTCGCTCAAATTCATCCCCATGCATAAACACAAACATAGTTAAGACTGTGATTACTTGGCTTCTTTTGAAACTTGCAATCTGAGCGTACCACGACACCTAATGACCTAATGATGAGGATAAGCAGTCGAATTGATAGGCAAAGGGTATGAGCTGATAAATGGTGATGTAAAATGATAACAGATTTTGATAAATTTGACAGCTGGATAAGATTTTCTATGAATCAACACAAATCCTTGACTTCGTCTTTGAAATAGGATTGACATATAGAGCTTAGGTGTGATGTTAGACCAATAATTTATAAAACAGAGAATTGACCCCTTTTGACATACTAACAAGACTCTTAACAAAACTCCTATTCAAACTGTTTAGACTCTAAAACCAAATGAAAAGACT
The DNA here is from genome assembly GCA_000404065.3 of Pinus taeda. Classification (NCBI taxonomy): domain Eukaryota; kingdom Viridiplantae; phylum Streptophyta; class Pinopsida; order Pinales; family Pinaceae; genus Pinus; species Pinus taeda. The sequence goes on from APFE030318993.1 coordinate 13,708, forward strand.
AGACCCAAAAATGACACCAACCCTTTGACAAACAATTGAACTGATGTGAACAATTTAGAAATTTTTTCTTGAGTGATAACAGGTGGCTCCACTTGGAATAGTGTGCCCCTGTGGTACACTAAGAACATGCAGGTCCAGTGCTTTGTCCTCTTTATGACAAACATAGATTTGCTTGACAAACATCCCTTTCCAATTTCTTGAGCCTTCACCTCTGGCTTAAGCTTGATGATCACTGTAGGAGAAAGAAATCTACATCTACGTAAAAATGCTCAGTCAACCTTGAGCTTATTTGCATTTTCCTACCTACCTACCCTATCAATTTCAAACTTCTTTCAACTCAATCAATGTGAAATTTCCAATGTAGCCAATCATTTGTCTTATCTGATATTTGAGTTTTTTGACTGCATCAGAATTCAGAGCAACTATGATATTGTGATGACCACTACCACTGAAATTGCCTCTAATCTTCATAGAAAAGCTAAAACACTAAAGAGTAAAACTCTTTCATGTATTTAGCTATAGGATCCCAAAATACATTATCAACTTGATGATTCTCGTAACTTTCTGGTTGTGCCAACTGATCTTCAATAATAGTGTATTCTTCCTCAATCACGAAAGAGAAAGGAAGCAACACCCTCTCCTTGTGTTTTGACATAGAAACCTTTTGAAAAGAATGATCATGACCATGAAGACTATATGATTGAATTTGACCTTGTAAACCTTCAATGTCTTTCTCAATGTCCTGGCAACTTCATCCAAAAATTTCATCTTATCTTCTATCTTGCACTCAAATGATTTTAGATAAGAAGACAAGGACAAAGAAAAAATTTCATCTATTTCTTCATTAATATGATCATTATTCCATTGTTTGAAACCTTGAATTGAAGGAAAGTTTGCCAACAAATCCAATCTATCTATCCATTCCTCCAAAAACATAAACCAAAAGTCTTCAAATGACTTAATGGATTTGGCGGGAAAGCTTTCAATCCACCGTTTACATTTCCCTTGAAATGAATCATAGAACAACATAATGCAAACATCCTCATGTTTAACTCTAAGAAGCTCTATAAAATCACAGAAATCTGATATATGCTTCAAAGTTAAACTCAAATCTTCTCCATTGAATTTTGGACCATTCCTTAGAAAATATGCATCCTTGGGAAAATGATTTGGGAAACCATGAATTCCTGAGAAATTTATGCATCCATACCTTGAAATAAGAATGGTAGCATCTGGGTCTTTCACAACTTTAGTGGAATCACCATGAATCTATGAATTTAGAATTCTTCAACAATGGAGTCACCAAGGTATATTGCAGCCTTGAAAATTCTTCTAAGCTCCTGCTACCTTCAGAAGTTCAGTCTTTTGTTTTTGGGAGAGAAAATGTTATCTCAAAATCAGGCCTTGGAAGGCTGCAGACCAGGAAGACTTCAAGTAACTATTTCAAACCTACTTTAGGCTAAGGCTTAGCCTCCCCAACCTGAGAGGCCTCTCTCAAAGGATTAAAGTTTTTTGATTATGATCAAAATGGCTAACTCTTGTGAAACAAATAAAAATAAAAATGGTGGAAACACAACTAACAAGTATCCATTGGGCTTATGGAGTTATATATGATTTAGTATTACCAGCAGGGTTGGCTTTGCATAGAAGTCAAGGCATTCAGATTTCAACCAAACACATAGAAGGTAGTTTACGAGTATATGAAGGAAATTAGAGCACTACTAGCGATTTCTAAGTAATCACATACTCATAACACTGTAGATAACATGAAGAAAACAACAAAAGAAACTCATCACATTGAACTCTTTATGATTCTTGAGAAGCATAAGCCAGTACTGTATTACTAAAAAAAAACAGAGTCTTTACATAGGCCAAATATCATAGTTTTTTTTTTTTTTATAAATTTCCAACCCTTTGTACATCAGATCCTCTACTATATATAGAGCTATTTTACCTAACTGAGATTCCTCCTCCAACATGAGGGGAACTCGACTCCTCCTTATACTGACACCTATTGAACTTTAACTACTTATTAAATACAACAAATTGCTAACTAGATTTTTTAGAAACCTAAGACAATTAGGAGTCTAACTCCTTATCATGCTGGTAATGTCATTAATTACAATCAAATCTAGTTCCCTGACAAGTGGTCCTTTTTAGTTTGGCTGTGGTAGGTGTTTGTAGCTGCCTGTTGGCCTTTAATGTCACATCTTCTCCATTGCTCCTGAAAAGTAGGAAATTGCCCCTGTTTACCTGCTTTTGGCTTTCCTCAAAGATACTCGAAACCAATGAAACATGCCCTTCTTATTTGGTTATAAAAAAATATATTAGGATGCCACGTCCTTGATGTGTTGTCAACCTTTTCCATGTGTGAAGACAAGTCCTCCTCCAAGCTGTTTGATATATCATGAACTATAGTAACTCTGATCACTTTATAACAAAAAGTTTAGAGTTCAAATATAGGTATCTTCCACCTGTTTCTTCCTTTGTTGAATGTTGACACCTATTACATGATCCTTTGAAGAGATTCCTTTTTCAAAAATTTCCCCTTGGTCCCTCAAAATTGGTTGACTGAGTTTTAATTTTGTAGCTATAGCAGTTTCGTAGTGCGCTACGAAACTGCTGTATAATCACCAAAACATAGCTTAATCCCAAAAGTTTGATATCTTAGGCTTCCTTATCTTGAAATATTCTTTTAAGCTGCTCCAAATCTTTTCAAAACTGAGTGGAGACGCATGATTCTTCAAGAAAAAATGCAACAAGGAAAACCATCAAAATTTGGAACATAACCTTACTTGATGTGTGACTTAAGGAAATTTTTTCTATTGGCTTAGCTGCATCTTTAAATCCTCAATTTGCCTTTTCATGAATTTGATCCCAGCTCTCAGTTGCTTGTTAACCATTCTGATGTATCTCGCCTCCTTTTTCTTGAAATCAACCTAGTTTTGGCTTGGTATCTTCTTATCGTAGCTATCATCTACTACAGTATGTTTTTGAATTAACTTGTCCTGCTTTTCTTTCTCTTTATGAATCAACTCTTCTGCCTTCGGCAAAATATGCATCATCAAATTGTAGGTCTGTGGACACTGAGATCACCTTTAAGAATTTACTAGAACCCATGCAACAAGGCTACAAGCAACGTCATATGATGTTGGTCCCCGGGTAATGCCCTAGGGAGTTTAAAGTGTTCAGTCCAATAAATTTGGCCATTGAGTAGCTGTTCGGCAAAATAAGTGCAAATCACAACTTGCACTGTTTTACCTTTGGTCATGAATAGATAGAACAAGATATCAGAAACCCTACAGTTAGAGACAAAATAATAGATAGACTGCTATCAGGTACAACATTCTAGAACATAATGCCAAGAAAAGTCAGAGTACATGATAGAAATGTCCATTGGACTATCCAATGCTTCTTTACACTACTGTACAGGCTAGAAGCATATGAGTCACTAGTTGCAACCAAAAACCTGCAATCTCCTATTGATGGGTCCATAATTGTTATCATCCCAAGACCATCAAAATTGCAGTTATCAACTGATTGATTGTGAAATTGATAGTAGCTGTTAAAAGCATATGAGATATTTCCTGGTGACCCAATATGATTGCAAGAACCTCCGAAAAAGAGGGTTGTACAATCTGAAGTTGAGCAGGCCTGTTCCACATGCCTTGACACATTTGTAAGATCATGGTTATCATTTGCAACACACCACCTTGAAGAGAGGTATCAAACATTTTCTACATTCACCAGACCCGCATCTTGCTCTATGTCAATCTCATATTTAACCTGACCATCAATTGTAAATATGCCCCAATGTCTTTCAAAATTTCCATGCAAAATGCTCCTTTGGTCCTCATCTAGCAGACTTAAAAATATATGTTTCTATTGGGGGGTTTTCAGGCCTAAGCGGGGTGCCATTGTTTCTTATGACATGGTTTACCAGTCCTTGAATGAATCTTTTTGCATTGCTAACAGTTGCATTGAATCCCCCATCTGTTGGCCATCCAACCTGTCCAACAACAATTGGCATCTGTCTAAAGCCAATTTTTTTCAAGGTTGATTGAAGCGTATCCAGGTTTCCAATGCTTGGGAGGAAGACTGCAAGAAATCAAGTATAGAATTCAACTCCTTCACAGTATCTTTGTCAGGGGAAGGTAGTCAAATAGATCTGTAAAAGTGTTGATCTAGGAGAATTGGCACATCATCTGGAGTAACATAGCCATACCAGTGACCAGTAAGTTCACCATCAGCATTTGGACCATATATTATAAGGTTCCCAGCATATTTGTGACCACCAATGTGTGTGCATGGACTCACAGCTACATGACCTTTAAGGCCTCGAGATTTTTTAATCTCTTGATAAGAGCAGGTCCATAAACACCACACCTTCGATCTCGACTAGTATGTGAACACACAAAGATATGTGATGCAGTGAGTATTTCAGGATTTCCTGAAAGCCATTCTGTATCTTATTATATGGAAAAAGGATGAAAGACTAATTGATTACGAATTGGGGAGAGGGGACAGTCTCCATTACATTGTCTTCCTTGCAGAAGGAGATAGAGAAATTGCGGCCTAAACAACAATACAAAGTATCTCAAACATTGCATCGGCCTTAGATTCATAAATCTACAGGGCGTGAGAAGAGGCGCGAGAGAGTGTTGCTGCTGGAAGGTTGATGATAATACATGCATGATGTTTGAGGGCAATGAGAATTAAACCTGGCAGCGATCCTGATATTCACATCCACCATTTCCATATACTTCACCATCTCGACCGATCCTGTAATAAATGATTATGACAATCACCTCTTCCACAAAGGTATCAACATCAAAGTGTGTCAACCCCTTGTATCTGATCATAACTGGAAATATCAAAACATCTCCGTTTGAAGTCTCTGTTTCGTCCCGCCCCTCACATATTGTAAAGTGTGTTTGCTTGAGCCAGTGGGATGACTTTCCAGGCTACCTTCAATGTTTTTATTAGTTAGCTTCATATCCAACTCATCGCATTGAACATTTTCCTCCAGTGTTGAGTTCTGACAGTTAAGCGCAGATTCACGACATTTTTTAGGCGCTGAATGGAATCTTGGACCTATTCTCACTATAGTTTAGCAAGTTATGAAACTGATGACTTTGAAATTGAAAAATCTAAATGTGAATACAATATGCAAGCCAGAAAGAAGTAGAAGAAACCGGTGACGAATATCAATGGCTCTGCTAGCATTGAAATGGTACTAAATTTATAATAAGCCTGAAGGAACACATTATGTTCAGGCACCACATTCTTCTGTTGGAATTCCGATTGCAGCAGATTCCAATACCCTTCCATCTACACCGTTACAGACACGCACAATCTCAATTAGCTTACCTTTATGCCCCAAGGTTCACTGTGTCATCTGCACGACCATATGCTCGATAATATCCTCTTGTAGTTCGCTAAAATTCATCCCCATGCATAAACACAAACATAGTTAAGACTGTGATTACTTGGCTTCTTTTGAAACTTGCAATCTGAGCGTACCACGACACCTAATGACCTAATGATGAGGATAAGCGGTCGAATTGACAGGCAAAGGGTATGAGCTGATAAATGGTGATGTAGAAAGATAACAGATTTTGATAAATTTGATAGCTGGATAAGATTTGCTATGAATCAACACGAATCCCTAACTTCGTCTTTGAAATAGGATTGACATATAGAGCTTAGGTGTGATGTTAGACCAATAATGGATAAAACAAAGAATTGACCCCTTTTGACATACTAACAAGACTCTTATCAAAACTCCTATTCAAACTGTTTAGACTCTAAAACCAGATGAAAAAACCAGACCCAAAACTGACACCAACCCTTTGACAAACAATCGAACTGATGTGAACAATTTAGAAATTTTTTCTTGAGTGATAACACTTCCAAGAAGCATTAAGACCATTTTTAGACAAGTAAGGTCACCTACCTAAAAGTCACATATGCAAAATTCATTGGTTAGTTTGTCCACTATGATCTTGCCAAGATTTAGGGCCTCGTCCTCCTCTCCAAATTCTCCAACAACCTAATGTGAAAATGAGGTGGATTTGGGGGAAATAAGCCCTTTTATAGGAAACCCCTAATTTTTCCATTGACTATTATGAGCCAATCATAGCTCAGTTTGAAAAACCATCATCACTATTGGAAATATCTCACTGAGCACTATAGTGGGTGTCTCTTTGTTTCTGGAAATTTGAAACTTCACCAAGAAGCCATTTTTCTATGAGGTTTTATTTTTCCACCTATTAAAATTAAATCTCTTCATAGGATTCACCTGTACTTTGGCACCATTTCACCTTTGAACTTGTTGGATTAGGTGTCAAGTTTTTCCATGAGTAGCCATTATTTACTCATTTTTTCAAGGCCCCCTTTGGGCCTCCCCCCCATGTGGCAACAATAAAAAATCACCCTTGTTCATAGCATCAATGATGACTCACCTTGCATCCGTGAAGTATTTTCATATTCCCACTGATTCCTGTTAAATTACATCATCCATCTTTGCATCACATTCATCCCATTTCACTCACATTTAGCCTCCAACTATAATAACATGTCTTTGAAAAATCTCCATCTAAGTAATTGACCATCCCCTCTAGAATCAAGTCAGTTACTATCAGGAAAACCATGCATATTATGCTTTGACAAAGGAAGTCGTCAGTACACCACTCATATTATTCCTCCATCGTCATCCTAGGTGTCATTCTATCCATAACATTACTATGATCCTCATGCCTTTGTTGAGGAATCCTCATTACCTCAACTATGGTGGGCCCTCTTATGTCGACTTCAACACATTTATTCCATGAGAGTGGTTTAGAGAGAAGTGTACCTTGGTTCCAACCTTCAAAATTATTCGGTGCCTTGGAAGGGAAAACATAATCATCATTTCCCTTTGACTTGGTAATTTCTCACATGCTGGACTCTAGCTCATTATCACATGATCGAGAAGCATACACTTGATGGCCCAGTGATCCAACATATTGTACCAACATTTCCTGAGTATGTGTGAGATGTTCTAGACCTCATGAGGGGGTGGCCCTTTAGGTAGCCCCCCACATGCTCGAATCACAACAAGTCATGATCCATCACCAAATGCATTTCCATAGATTTGACTTGCTCAGTTTCCACCACTTGTAGATCCCACAACATGCATATCTCCTTGAGATAGTCCATTAAGATATTCAGAGCCCTTTCCTATTCAGTAGAACTTCTTTGGTTATGTCCTCCCTTTCCTCTCAGTTTGGGGGGGCATTAAGTCTCATGTACTCAGATCAACAGATATTGTATCTAGTCCCCGCCATTGTCTTCCATGAACTTATGTATATGGGACTCATTATATCATTGTATCACTTTTTGGCCCATTGATGCTAGCATATCATGTATCATGTACTTTTTTTCTCAGACCCACATTACTGGGCATGTCATTATAATTTTTACTCAGTTATCTTGGTGTGTATGGGTATGCCACTCCTGCCTCATTTGAGATTATGTTCTTACCAAAAAAAGGAATCTTCTATAAGATAAGCAGGTCTCACCCCCTCCATTCTTAGTCCTTCCTTGCCTTGCTTCAACTCTCCCTCTCTCTCTATCTCTCTCTCTATTATTCCCTTTCAGTGTCTCGTGAAAGTGCAACCTACAACGTATTTCGGTCATACGATTTGCTCCTTACACACTTATGTTGGGGGGGAATTTTTTATCACTCAAAAAATGTTCACCTATCCATTTCTTACCAGGTGGATCAAAATACACCATGTAGTATTAATTTACTATGGTAAAACCCACTTTCACCATAGGAAATAATTTAGTAAACCATTTTTCTAAATTATTTATCATTAAAATCCAAAAACCCCATGAGAATAATTAAATAAACCATTATTTATTTAATATTCTCTAGAAATAATTATTAAATCATTCTTTGATAATTATTTCTTATCACTTTTGACTTAAAACATTGTTGTGATTCTAACTTAATTCCTTGCTTTGCTTACATAAAAGATAAATTGCATAACTATTTTAACAATAGGGAATTTAACATTAATAGCTCTGATATCAATCTTCATAATAACATCCTACATTAATTAGTATTCTCCAATTTAATAAAAAAAAAAATATATAATTTATTAATTCTCCCTAATTATTAATATTCTTTAGATTATACTCGTCGACTTTTTCACTTTTCATTTCCTTCTATCCCATACTTATTCCCTTCATTTCTCACTCTTCTATATAGGAATATTGTCTTGATGATGAGTCTTGTTGTAGACTCAAAACATCAACTCAAAAATGGATATTGTGGAATCAATTCCAAAATCCAATAATCAAGATACCCAATACATAAATCTTAAAAAAATCACCTTGTAATAATTAAATAAATTATTATTGATTTATTATTCCTTATTTATTCCATATTTTCCTTTTGAGATAATTGTTAAATTATTATTTAATAATTATTTCAAATTCATATTTTTCTTAGTTGTCATAACGTGATTAATAAATCAATTTTATTTGTTAATTACTTCAACCACTTTCTAAATAAACATATTTGACCATTTTGAATATCTTTTCCCTCTCAAAAAATACAATAAAATATCCACAATGGCTAAATTTTGATTTCATCAATAATATTTTCTGATTTTCTAATTCTTAATCTATTCCAATATTTTGTTATAAATAAAGAGTTTTCTCTCCATTCTTCACCATGACCATTTTCATCGTCCCCATTATTGTCTCATAGCATTTGAGCTCCCACTTGAGTTCAAGCATATTTTCTTCCCACTACTTATTATAAATTGAGAAAGAGAAGCACAAGGTCAAGAAGGACCCATCCCACGAAGGGGGATCTATAGACCCAAGTTTATAAGCTCTCCTCACTAGGTGTGTCATTTTGATTAGTAAAATTTCTTATTCATATTATCCATTGGGTTTCTACACTAATATTTCTACTGTTATATGTTTCTATTTGTGCATTATCTTTTGTTGTAGGGTCTTTCTAACATTTTGTTGCAGATTTGAAGCATAGACACAACCATCTTTTCATGTTAGGGTTATAAGTCACCTATAACTTAAGTAAGGTATTTTCGCTCACTTGCAAAAAAAAATTACACTAACAAACATGTCGTACATATCAACCAAGACATTGCACATGAAGTGAAACTAGTTAGTGGTTTTTAGGTAACCTCTATCTCAGCCAGTCTAGAATGGGATAGTCGGGAAGCCTAGAAATACAAATTCAGGATTAACCCTACAAACAATATTATTTTAGAAAATTTTCCAAGGTTTACCCTAGATAACATATTTGTTAAGTTTGGTTTTTTTGGACAACGTGCAAAGAGGAAAGATTGGAGATGAATTTGGAGGATTCTTTTTTTAAAGTATAATCCCAAAATATTATAAATAAATTTCCAATAGCCATAAGATTGAGGGAATTATTAATATAACATGGATATTTAGTCTAAGGAGAAGATTATGATTTATCAAATGAAATCCATTTAGAAGTTGCACATAGAGCCAAAAATTCTTATTTTGCTTGGTCCTTAATTGGTGGTGATCTTCCTATAAGGAAATGTTTGAAATACCCAGGAGTTTTGCACCCTAAATGGTTACTTAATAGAAAGAATGAAACCATAAAACACTTGCTATCGTTTTATAAATATGTGTATTTATTTAGACATGTGCTTATAACATTTTTCATTCATATATCCCATATAACATTAACTAGAAGGCTTCCATATTAGGAGATTCTCTCTACAGGGTCAAATATTTTCACAAAACATGGAATCATATTAGAATTGATATGTTATATATATAGGAATCGACAACTAGACCAGTCTCGTACTGGCCTGACACAGGGTAAATTTCAACCACTACCACTATAACCTCTATGTGAACCACACTGCCCCCAACATGTGGCCTATGGTAAACTCAGGGGTTTTGAACTTGGAACCTCTTCAAACATAATACTTCATCTTTAAGACCATCGTTAATTTAGTGTCCCTTGAGGGGATATATGTTATACATATTTGGAAGAAATGAATATTCAAGCACCAATTCTTATTCCAACTATGTTTTCAGTTAATAGTATATATTTTAATCCATGCTCATTTTCTTATGTGGCTCCATTTGCATGTGTGGAAGGTAGAGATGGAAGTGTCCTGCCTATGCAATCTTATGGAAAATTGGACATCTGCACCATGCACCATGACTAAGGTTTTTCTTGATGGGGATTCTTCAATTCACTTTGCACACTCCCAAGCTTTAAGTAGTTGGAAAAACCAACATAGAGTATGCTAATCTATTAGATAAATGTTAGAGAGGTAAAGGAAGTTATCCTTAGCAAGAAATCAATAGGTCGGTCAAGATTTGACATATTTATATTTTTTACTTTATCTATCTCTTACCTAAACCATCATGAAGAACCTGAGTAAATAAATGAAGGATGTGATCCCAACTAATATTGTGTGTGAAATTGAAGGATGGAAGTCACCTTCCAAGGACAAAATATCTCCCCATCCCATAGATCTAATTATTATAGGTTCTTAATTAGTTCACCCACTCCTTGAACATGACTTGATTATTTGTGTATTTATTTTTTTTAGCAATAAATATAACAAGTGGGGCAAGGGATAGTGCATTAAAAACTAGCAAGTACATAAGGTGTAACATAATGAAACCAAAATTTAGACCTTTTTCTTTTCCTGGCCATACCTCACCATTTTTTTTATTTGATGAGTATTTGTCCTTACAATTGTAACTTGTGGTGGATCATTTGAAAACCTTTATTTTGGTAAAATGCATGCATATATTCTATATTTTTAAGAAATTTATGAAGCATGTTATTAAAAAAAATAAAAATTGAAACTTTCACTAGAAAGAGCTTTGTTTAACATTAAAACAATGAAATACCACATGTGGTCTAAGTGTTGTTATGTGTATTTGGTGCATACCATCATGTGCACCAAAAAGAACCTATCGTTGTGTCAATGTCCTCTAATTAGGTCATCCTTGGCCCTTAATTTCTCTAAAGAGATCAAGGAATAACACCCTTGCCATGGGCTTTAGGTAGAAACATCCCTAGCATGGGGTTGCAAAAAAATAACTCAAAACTTCTTCAAGATTTGGTACATATAGCATTATGCCTGTCAAGTTCCAAACGTTATGTACACTTCAAGAATTTGTGCATTCCCACTATAAAAAATTTCTCCCAATAGGATGTGTGTACCTACAACTCCCTTGGTCAGTTGCACCAAATTATATGTGCATGCTAGTAGTATTTCACCATACACCAATTATATATATATGCTGATAATTATACATGACCAACTAAGATGATTAACAATCACCCCATTAACAATTGCAAATCCAACCTACCTTTTGTAATCTAGGATTATTCTTATAAATCAAATATATTCATATATACAATATGCTTATAACAACATAGAAAACAAAGCATAATATAAATAGTCATCTTCTGTATCTCTCACTATCTCTGACATAAAAATTTTCTTTTTAAGAAGAACCAAGAATATGTTTGTACTAAAATCACTGAGCATAAAGCTTAGTTAATTTACATCATACCAAAAATATTAATATCTAGGGCATAATCGCTTGGTGTTGCTTACAACTTCAACCATCTACTATATAAATTACACTCTTTTTCCTACCTAATTAAGTAATAGTCGTTATTATTCTACAAATTCAACCATCTACTATATAGATTACACTCTTTTTCCTAGGTAATTAAGTAATAGTCCTTATTATTCTAGTTGTATATTCGCCAAAAGCTATCTAGAAAAATGTAGATTTTAACCCTATACAAAAATTACCTGCAAACGAATTCGTAAAACAAAAGAATATACAATAGCGAGAACAAAAAATAAATATACACAAAAATTTTCCCGTGGATCCCAAAACTGGGAGTACTAGATTGATTTTTCATTATATTACTTTCAATGTTACAATACATATATATACATGTCGAAGCATTCATAAACCCCAATCCACTAACCCTGGATTAGAACATAAGTATATTTCCCTTGACTCGATCTACAAAATACCATGGGAAAAAAGCCATCATGCCCAAAACCATGTGCAAAATTCATGCACAAAACCATGGGTAGATTCACCCACTGTCTTTGGCTTTGCCCCCCATCCTTGGGTAAACATAACAAATTTTTTTTATTTATTTCTTTTATTTTATTATTTATTGTTTTATTTATTTATTTAATTTATTTATTTATTGTTTATTATTAATTTTATTTATTTATTTATATTTTTATTTTTATTATTTTTATGGGGTGTTGCCCCAAACCCTGTGCATTGGGGCTACCACCCCCTACAAACTCCTTGACATGGAGGGCTACTTCCCCTCCTGTGAACCCCCCTCTGTGGTCGGTTCAACGTATAACATGTGAGCCTAGCCATGAAAATAATATAACACACACCCAACATTCTCCCGCTTGTCGTTTTCTTTCCACACATGGGATCACAAGAGAGCTTAGTCATTGGTCTAGCCCTGTAACTCCCATTGTTTCTCTTCACCAAGAAAACTTCTCAATGCTCACAGACTTTGTCAATGCATCTGCAGCTTGCTTCAAAGTGTCCACCTTTACTAGCAACGCCTTTTTGTTCTCAACCATATCCCTCACAAAGTGATACCAAACGTTAATGTTCTTTGTCTTTGAATAATAAGCAGGGTCATTTGCAAAGAAAATTGCACTCTAGATGTCACAATCTATCCTTATAGCTCGCTATACCAACCCCATACTTTAACACAATATTTGCAACCAAACTACTTCGTTACTTGCATGAGTGTCTTCCATGTATTCTGCCTTTGTAGTTGAAAGTGCCACTAAATATTGTCTATTTTGCATCCAATTAACTATTCCTCCAAATAGGTTAAACACATACTCACTTGTAGATATTCTTCGATCCAGATCTCCAACCCAGTTTGCATCAACAAAGTCATTAATGCTGAAAAGTTTGTCCAGTCCTAGCCTTCCTTAGTAGCACAAACAATAATCACTAGTGCTCCTTTCCTGGTTTTGACATAAACCAACTCAATACTCCCACTGCATGTGCAATGTCTGGTCTAGTACAAACCATTGCATACATCAAGATACCAACTGCACTCGCATATGGAACATGGGACATGTCCTCTTCCTCTTCTTGTGCCTTGGGACACTGTTCAACAGATAACTTTACACCTACAGGAATAGGAACCTTCACTGATTTACTATCCTACATATTGAACCTCTGCAATATTGTTTCAACATACTTCCTCAAGTTTAACCAGAGCTTCCTCTTTACCAAATCTCGTTTAATTTCCATGCCCAAAATATAGTTTGAAGCACCAAGGTCCTTCATATCGAATTTGGAGGGAAATTGGGTCTTCAAATCCTGGATAATTTATTTTCTATTTCTAATCAACAACATATGATCCACATACAAGAACAAATAAATAACATGGTCACCAATTAATTTAAAATACAAACATTGATCCACTTTGCTCCTTATGAAGCCAAATCCCCATATATATATGTATCAAATTTGTGATACCACATCCTTGGTGACTATTTTAACCCATACAAAGACTTTTTTAACCTACATACAAGTTCTTTCTTACCCTTCACTGTAAATCTTACAGGTTCTTTCATATAGATCTCTTATTCTAGATCCACGTGAAGAAATGTTGTCTTCACATCCATCTGTTCTACCTCAAAATGAAATGCAACAACAAAAGATAAAAGTAATCTAATAGAAGCCAACTTGGCAACAAGAGAAAATATATCACCAAAATCAATTCCCGACACCTGGGAACAACCTTCTGCTACCAACTGAGCTTTTTATTTCTCCACCTTGCCTTCTGCATTCATATTCTTCTTAAACACCTATTTGCTACCAATGGGTTTCCTTCTATCCAACAAATCCACCAAATTCCAAGCCTAATTTTTGTCCAAATATGCCATTTCATCAACCATGGCCTCATTCCAGAGTTTTTTATCCTTTGAATCCATTGCCTCCCTGACAATTCTAGGATCATCATTAGTAATAGATAAAGCAAAATTTGAACAAAAAGCAGATGGACTATACCTCTCTGGTTGTCTTCTCTCTTGAACCGATCTTCTTAAAACTAGAGTCGGTGGCTCTTCCTCTTATGATTCTTGTTCTACTTAGAGTATGATTCTTCCTAATTCTTTAGCTCAAACTCTATCTTCTCAGGTTTCTTTGGTAGGAATTCATGTTTAATAACATCTTTCACCTCTCTAAACACCACATCTCGGTTGTACACAACCTTCCTTGTTTCTGGGTTCCAAATATCATAACCTTTTAAACCATCCTTATACACAATAAAGATGCACCTTTCATATTTACCATCCAACTTGGTTCTTTGAAACTTTGGAACATGTATATATGCATCACAACCAAATACCCTCATATGTGAAAGAGAGCATTTCTTACTATTCCATATCTCATGTGGAGTCTTATCCTCTAACACTGATGAAGGTGATCTGTTAAATAGGTAACATGCAATATCCACTATCTCTACCTAGAATTCCTTCCTTAATCTAGGGCCACTAAGCATGCTTCTTTCATTTTCCATCAACGTCCTATTCATTATTTTTTCAACACCATTTTGTTGAGGTGTGTATGGAGTAGTATTCTGCCATGCTATAGCATAGTTCTTACAGAACTCTTCAAATTCCTTCTTGAAAAAATCTCCACCATTATATTTTATCAACACCTCAATATTCTTCTCTGTCTAATTTTCCATCAGAGCCCTAAATTCTTTAAACCTGTCAAACACTTCAGATTTCTTCCTGAGGAAATATATCCATGTATTCATCCTATTAAACACTTCAGATTTCTTCCTGAGGAAATATATCCATGTATTCATCGAGAAGTAATTTATAAATGAGACATAGTACATAGACTTACCCTGAGTGATTGAACCAACTCAAGTTCAAACACGTCACTGTGCACAAGGTCTAATATCCTTTTCGCCCTCTTACCACCTGAGGTAAAAGTCACCCGATTAAGCTTCCCATATACACAATGTTTACAGAAATCGAAATACAGAGAGAAATTAGACATACCTTCTACCATACCATTACCATGTAGTATTTGAAGGCCCTTCTCTCCAATATTTCCAAGCCTTTGATGTCATATCATGGTCTTTTTCTCTAGGGACCACTAGATTTTCTGCTCCACTTTTAGGAACCATAAAATTGTTGCACCCATCAACAATAGTGCTACCCAAAAGCTTGTACAATGTTCCAATCCAAACTACCTGCATCAACACCAGTTCTCCCCTAACCATGTTTCATGTATCTTTATCGAACACTATTTTTACACTTGCATCATCCATCTTGCTTACAAAAATCAAATTTTTGACCAATGTAGGAATATGCAGAACACGAGGAAGTGTTCTAATCCTTCCACCATGCAACTTCAACTTGAATATTCCACGTCTGATGATTCTGGCCTTCTTTCATCCCTTAAGAAGACATCACCACCATCATATTTTTCATACTCGCAAAACCACTCCATATGGGGAGTGAAGTGAAAGGAATTCAATCAACCATGCCTCATGATATACATGTGTACTTAAAGAAGAAGCCAAGTACACATCTCCACCTTCATTTGAGGTTGTTTTTGCCTCTGCAAAAGGAGCATCATCAGATCCCTTTCCTTTGTCATGAGTTTTAGATTTACAATCCTTTTTATAGTTCCCTTCTTTTCCACATTTCTAGCATACCTTTATAGGTTTTCCTAGAAATTTAGATCTCCCACTTGAGGACTTATTCCTATTTCTATTATGAGACTGTCCTCTTACATGCAAGGCATCACCATTTTGGATCTCCATATTTTTCCGTCTCATCTTCTCCGACAACAAGGATGTGACTATTTCCTCAAACTTCAAGGTAGTTATATTGCTACCTATAGAAACAACCAGACTATCTCACAAATATGGTACGGAACATAGCGAACTGAAAAACTTATCTTCATATGAAATATTTATATCAACATATAGCAACTGGGTTACCACAATATTAAAGGCATTCAAATGCTTTGTTATTGAGTCTCCATCCTTCATCCTTAGGTTATACAACTTTTTCAACAGGAACAATTTGTCACTAGAGACTTAGATTGGTACAAATTCCCTAACTTGTCCCGCAAATCCTTCGCCATAGCTTCCCTTGATACATTCAACAATACTGAATCTGAGATACCCAAGCGTATTGTGCTCTTTCCTTTCCAATCCAACTTTTCCCAGTCTTCTGCTGACATGTCATTAGTTTAGTACCTGGATCTACCTCGATCCACTGATCTTTATCCACCAACAAATCCTCCATTTTAAGCTTCCACAACTCAAAACTTTGTCCATTGAATTTATCAAGCTCTATCTTTCCACTGTTTTCCATCTTCTTTTACTGCAAGAATTGTTCCTACAAATATCCCACTGTAAGAGGGTCTACCATAGGCCTGAGAAAAACACCTCAGCAGTAAAGGTATCTCGTTGAAGCTGAAACAACTATGATACAAAATGTAGGTTTTAACCCTGTATAGAAATTACCTGCAAATTAATTCTTAAAACAAAAAAATAAAATGGTGGGAACATTAAATAAATATGCACAAAAAATTTCCTGTGGATTCCAAAATAGCGACTACTAGATTGATTTTTCATTATGTTCCTTCAATGTTACAATACATATATATACATGTCAAAGCATTCATCAATCCCAATCCATTAACCCTGGATTAGAACATAACTGTAGTTCCCTTGATCATACAAAATCCCATGGGCGGAAAACCATCATGCCCAAAACCATGTGCAAGACCCATGCACAAAACTATGGGTAGGTTCGGACATCATCTTTGGGTCCTCTTGCCATCCTTGGGTCCACCCAACTATTATTGGGTCTGCATATATATATATATATATATATATATATATTATATATATATATATAATATATATATATATATATATATATCTTATTTTTAACTTTTTCCTTTCTGGGGCATTTCCCCCTTGGAAAACCCCCCCACTGCACCCAACCACAATGTACATTGTGTGAGACTAGTTTTGGAAAGAATATAACACACATTGTAATAAAAAAAATTGGAAGGACATAATAAGTAAGATTTAATTATTGGGAGACTTCTCTTATGCATTGATTTTGTTACCAAACAACTCTCTCCTTTTTTGGTCTCCCATATGACCATGAGCTCTTCTGGCTGAGATCTTAGATAGTCCAATTCATCTTCAATATTTTGAAGATAGGTCTGGAGATACTACATGTTATCCATTATCTTAGTGATTTCCTTATGCATGATGTTAAGAGTGTAATCCACCAAATTGCTACTGCCACATTGAGAAATGAATTCTAAGTTCCCCACTATCCAATTTGGGCGCAATCCTAAGAGATGGAATGCTTGGAATTTCCAAATGGATTCAACTGAAATGACAATTATCTATTCATTTCCATTGGTTCCTAAAGTTAGAAAGAAAATAAGGAGAATGGAAACACTGTTAATTATTATAGTCATTGGATTTTGAACTCAAATGTAAAAGGAAATAAAGACAACCTGAGTTTAAGAAGACTCAACCAATAAAGGAGTAATTCCAATAACCAACCAATATACACTAAAAGCCTTGTGAAAATGCCACAACTCACTAAATTCTAGACCAAGACAACCACAGGTACCAAAAGGAATATAAGAAATCACAAATACTCCACAACACCAAGTATACTCCACAACCTTTACATTGTGACTCCTTAGTAGCATAGGTTGCTAAATCTCACAATAATCTGAGGGCTAGAATTCCAAAAAAAGAATATTGATTTAAAAATCTTTGGGGAAAACCAGTAATACACCTATCCATCAATTGTCGAGCTATGAACCAAAATGTACATATACACAACCAACACTGAGACCTGTGATGTAACAAATGAAGGAAAATCCATACTTGATGAAGCCCACCTAGAGTCAATTTTCCTATGTCCCAAGGCTGATAGTGGACAATGATGCCTTTGTCTTCCTGATCGGACCCTAAGAATTCATGTAGAATTACTGAATCCAAAAGTAGAACCTCTCTTCCCATTGATACACCTTTTATACTACAATCTAACCTCTCGTAAATTTCAAAGGCATACCCTATCATGATGTGTCTTCTCTTGATCAATTATGAAATAGACCTTCCACATCCAAGGTATACCCCTTCTGCACCTATGATTGATCCACAAGGTAGATTGAATTATGCTCCCAACTTCTGCCACCATCATTATCGATTCATAAGATATCAAAATTCCCTGGGACCAGACATAGTCACCTCACCTATCTTATTCCATTTGTGCTCGCATGGAGCCACAATGTGCTTGACATGATTGAATTGATGCACCAAGGTTTCTCTTGCATGTAAACCACAAACTAGTCTCCCATGATTATGAGAGGGAGCCCCTCCCCCTTTCTTATTATACAAATTTTCTATAAAAAATTTATTTTGTACCATTTGACTTTTCCATAGGGGATATAGGTTTTGGCTGGCTCGCCTTGGCATACCATTTGTCATTTGGGAATAGTTTATCCCAAGTTAGCCAACTTATCAGTTTTGGAGTTATTGCTTCTTAAGACATGGAAACATTTCCTTTTTGGAATGGATTAGGACAAGTTGTGTATCTTCTTGAAAATCTATGGTAGCTTCATATTTGGGAGAAGAGATCCATCGATTAAATGAGAGATTATAATTAGAGAATCTCCAATGAGAATCACATCATGTATCCCCAATTTAACAAGTTGGACCAATCCTAAAAAAAGATCATAAACTTCTACAACGTTATTAGAAGCAATGCCCAATCCCCATGAAAAACTATATTTCTATTATTTCTTAGAGTGATAAATCACCCCTCCCTTCCCCATTCCTGCTCCCTACTATCTACACCCCCTCCCTTCCTCGTTCCTACTCCCTACTGTCTATGTCAACACATTGTACAAAATATTTAGACAATAATATAAACACAATTACCCTCTAACTTACTTTTAATATTTTATTTATTATTTATTATTTATTTTTATATATATTTATTAAATTCATAAATTTAATAAATCCAATAATTTAAATATAAATCTTTTATATATATATATAAATAATTAATTGCAACTCAAAATAACACTTATTATTTTATTCATATTTACAAAATAAAATTACATGCAAAAATACATTATAAATAGTTATCTTATGTATTTTTCTCTTTATAATATAACAATGTGCAAAATATTTAAACATCATTACACTTAAAAAAAATACTCTTTAATCTATTTTTATGTTATTTATTATTTTCCTTATTTTTATGCAATACATGCTTATATATTCACAAATTCATTATTCAAAACTAAAACCTGACATACTTATATATTCATAAATTCATAACTCAAAATTAAAACCTAACAAATAAAGTGATGTGAACTAAATAAACGATATTTTTGCTTTAAAAAATAATGGAAATTGTAACATGATTTTAATAAAATCTAATGATTTTTTTTGGAAATTCTAATTATAATGGTCAAACTGCCCTAAATTAAATCTATTTCCAACTTAAAAAATAATTGGACCACTAACACTATCAAATTTATAAAAAAAAAAATCTTACTAAATTCCTACAAGAAAATTGCCGTACAAATAAAATTATCACTTCACTAAACAACGCCAATACAGTGATTCAAGAACATGATAACCAACTAAAGCTTTTAACTTTAGTGAATAAGAGAGTAAACAAGATAATTAAATTAACGATTAATTTTATTAGTTTAATTAGTTAGAAGAATTGCTCG
This sequence comes from Pinus taeda, assembly GCA_000404065.3. Taxonomy (NCBI): domain Eukaryota; kingdom Viridiplantae; phylum Streptophyta; class Pinopsida; order Pinales; family Pinaceae; genus Pinus; species Pinus taeda. Next base: position 33,568 of record APFE030318993.1, read on the forward strand.
AAAAGTTATGGAAATTCTGGTTATATTTAGAGAAAATTTGGCAAGGATTTTTATAAATCCAAGTTATGGTTATTAAATTTCAAAATTTTAGGTGTTCTAGACATATTTGATGGTGCTGAATCCATTTCCACCATCAAAAACAAGATTCAAATACTGTCTCTACAAGATTTTTTGAATCTTTTTGCCCAAATTTCAACTACTTATAACCATCGAGGCAATTCTTTCACCTCGGTAGACGATTCCTATCAATTATGTGAGGAAACATGATAATTAACTTAATTATTGCAAAATTTTTAAATCCCTTTAAAAAAACGAATGGTTTTCTCATGTTTAAATATTGCAACCGCCATTGACTTAAGGATAGATATACATAATAATAATCACAATTGGTTTTCTACGCGGTGAGATATGTGTCATAACATGTGGAAAATTTGTTTTAAATATTTTCTTTGGGAGATTTTCGGGTCATTGATATCAACAAAATCGTGAATGGAAAAGTTTAAAAAGGAGTGGGGTTATTGGGTATTAATAATGTCGGGATGTAAAGTGTTTGTTATATATATATAATTTAGAATAATAATATAAATTAAAAGTTACA
>APFE030318993.1:35017-84156 GCA_000404065.3 Pinus taeda
TTATAAATTTTCTTACAACAACCCAACAACGTTCTTCAATATATCATGTATTACATATATTTGGTTGGTTTTTTTATGGTTTATATAATATCTTTTTTCTATATTCATTTAATATAGATATTGATATGGTTAAGGGTAGTTTTATCGTACCAACCCTATTTTAAGTCATGGCTGTGATGGGCATATTTTTAAAACTACTAAAATTATTACCTTAAAACACTGACCTCTAGAATGATATGTTCTTCAACAAACTTTTTCTTTTGCATTTTTGTTCTTCTAGTATATTTTGTCTCTAGGTACCTTAAAACACGGACCTCTAAAATTATATTTGGTCTTGACAAACTTTTTCCTATAATTTTTTTGTTCCTCCAGTATGTTTTGTTTTTATGTAGTAATGTCTTTAGGCAACATCAAGTTTACCAAATTCTTTTATTGCGATTGTTTTTATATTTCTCATAACTTTTTTTTGGACTAATTAGAATTTTTGTTTCATTTTTCTAAAATTATTATTTTATGGAAATTTAAAAAGGTTATGTTCTTAATTTTATGGAAATTTAAAGACGTTATGTTGATGCTCTCGTATGTATAATGTTATGTAATACTTTTTATATGTAGTTTAAACTTTTTATGGACAATGTATTATCAATATTTATAAGCATTACAATCTTCAACAAATTTTTGGTTTTATTTTTTAAATTTTCATTATCTCATTTATTTGGGCCATGGTCCTTCATGCCATAATTTTCTCCATTCTTATTAAAACTTTTCATGGTTACAGTGTACATTACATATCAGCGTATTAGGGTTCTTCAATACATCATATTTTATTTAGGTAATCTCATATTGAATGGTCAATTTTAGATAATTCAGGTTTCTCGAAAGTAATTGTTTTTTTCGTCTTAATGTCTATTATATGTAGTGAGTTTACAAAATTTCTTCATACATTTTTTGTACCTTCTTCTTTGTGGCTAAGGTTATACACTTCTCTAAAATATTATCTTATAATTTTTTTTTTTTTGGCTTTTTTCAACTAGAATGAGAATTTCTGGAAAATTGATAACTTTGAAAGATCGCCGTCACTATTACACTAGGTACAACTATTTCATAAATTGCACAAATGGGTCAGTTACAACATCTTTTCGGAGACATGAATCGCAAAGCCAGTGAAACAATTATTCACCAAACCACTCAAGCTAAGATCCTTCAACATTGTCTTATAATTTGTTGGGAAGATTTTCTTACACAATTTTTTGTATTATTTTACTTTAGATTTTAGATATTTTTCAGATTTCAGATATTTTATTTTTCTTTGCACATATGTTTGTATTGCTCCAATGAGGAAACACCATTTCCTTCAAACCTCATGTCTACAAAATTTAGCATCTATTATATTTATTTTTTTCATACTCGTAATAATCCTTTACTTTAGCCATCTATTTGACTATAGCTTCAACTTCAACATGTCACTATCAATAGGGATTTCCACTCTTGCATTTTATTTATTTATTAGCAATTTGATCAATTACACTACAATATCATTTTTGTATTTTATTTTTTCCTTATTTTCTTCTGGTTCTAGTTCAAATGCATTTTGCTCTACTTCAACACTCTAGCTGGTCTCAAGTTACTCTATTTTACTCCTTAATTCCTATAATTATCCATTATTATACACCCGTACATGTTATTTTATAGTCTTTAACCATTTCACATAGTATTTTAACAATCAAAATTCTAATTGACTCTTCGCTTCAGTTTGATATCAAATGTGAAAGATGAGTCTCTTATATTAACTATGGCACAACTCAAACTTAAGTTCTCTATAAAACTATATTTTTATGTAGTGGAAACATTTAACAAATTGTAAAAATATATAATAAAATAAGAAACACCAATATAGAAAGATTCATAAACATAAAAGAATATAAGAAGTTGGCACATTAACATTCAAAGGTTTATTTACAATATACATAGTACCACACCTTCTTTGTCCATCAAAACTATTTTATAGTCATTTTACTTGGACTCTAACATTGCCATCTCTCTTCAATTTTGTAGTGTTATCCTTCATTCTTATTCTTATCCTCTTCAGATCTTCAAGAAACACATAAATTCTCTTTGGCCATCATGTATATCCATTTGCTTATTTTGTGATTATTCTTGCACATCCATTCATCTATTGTGTTCTCTTTCAAAAACCAAGCCATCTTATGTACATCCCTTTCTTTTGTTCCTATAACATCTTGTTCATTTCTTATCAGCATCTCCTTATGTTTGTCATTCAAATTTTGCACAACTTTTTCACTTACATACACCTTCTTAATTTCAAGTGCACTTGAATACACATTGTTTCCTTCCTTTTCTAAAGGATTGGTTTCCCATTACTCTAAAGAAAACATTTCCTAGAAGAGTTTATGACTACTATAACCATTGTATGAAGTTCAATTTAAAGTAAGGAGCTACAAGTGGTGGTATCTATTCACTAACATAAGAATAGAATAAGAATTGACTTCATTGGAGAGATCAATTGAATCATAGTGGGGTTTATCACAACACCATGCTTTCATTAGCTTAAGAATACACCATTGATGTTACTTCCTTTCTTTTCACCTAGCTACAAAAATAAGTTTTCTCTTGTCCACAATGCTTCCACATTAGTTTCTCATATGTTAGTGAACAAATGATAGAGTGAGGTTCTAGATTCTTATTGGTTTATGTTGTGTCTTGTGAATCCTTAAACTTGTTATAGTATTGGGTAGTGGTAATCCTTAAAGCTTGAAATTTGGATACTTAAGTCTAGGGTAATACATAATGCTTAATAGCCATAATCTTAAGTTTTCAATAAGATGTATGGGATATCAATGAATATATGAAACTTTTAACCCCAGTTTCATTATACTATACTTATTTATCTCAACCTCCTTGGAGATAACATTTCATTAAATCACATTTTTTTACTTTTAAGGAAGTTCTTTGAGAAACTCCCAGTAACTTCCCTAATTTGAAGGATTGCATGTAGTGTAAAGTATGTGACATACAGATAGTGCCCTTGATTGAGAAAGAATATTAAGTGAAGCCTAAAATATCAATTACATCATAGAAGTATCCAACCTAGGGATTTGACCCCAAAACCTCATATATGTAACTCAAAATACTGAACTATTCAAGCTAGTGCACTGTTCAAAGTTAAATTTGTACTTATATTTAGCTAAGACTCTTTAGAGATAGGTTAAAATCCATGTTTTCAACTTGAAAATTAAATGTTGATAAATTCTAAAAATAATTCAAAAAATGTAATGCTGGATTTTGAAAGTGTAATATCGATTATAGGGTCCCAATTTATAAAAATAGTACAATTCGTTCACTATGAAGATAAATGTCACAAACTGACAGTCTTGTCTAAATTTTGCTTCACTTTCGACACCCGAGGTCATTCAACATTGCATTTCCTTTGTCAGATTGTTCCTATTACAACCAAGCTATGAATTCTCAATTAAGGTCTACCCATAAATATTCCTTAAGGTATGATATGTTAAATTGCAACGAAGTTCAACACAAGCAAGTTTAACCAACATTAAGTACATGTCCAACCATGGCCTTAAAGAATCCTAAAAATACTTTTGTACTAAGCCAATTATATACTTATCCAACAAGAATTTTGAAGGAACAATAACATTCACCAACATAAAGTGTCCACAACACATTTGTGGGGGTACAACCTATGGCGAGCACCTTAATTTTTTTATTTTTTTAACCGTAAAGAGTAGGATATATATATATATATATAATATATATATATATATATATATATATATAATATTATATATTATATATGTTAATCATTCTTGTACGTGGCCAAAAACTAGGAGAGTTACAAAATAATGTAGAGCCATCAGAGGGACTCTAAATATACTTTATATTCCACCGAACCCATATTTTTCTTACCCAAAGTTACAAAATTCTCCCTTGAAACTTGCCTATAGCTATAAATCCTATGAAATTTGTTCAACAAATATTTAGATGTATAATTCGACATCAAAAATTGACAAAAAGGGGCAAAAAGAACTGGTTACTCCTCCATTGGAGTTGGGTTGTTAAGTTATAATCTAGTGTTTTCTTCCTCTGCCTTCATACTTTTCTCATTCAACTTTAGTTGCAGTTGTTCAATTTCTTGACATAGAGTGTCAACTTTGTCTTCGAACTCACAAATTCTCTCATTTTCTGAAGTTGTTGCTCCTGCATTGCCATAGTCTCCTTCTGGTGTTGATGGATGCACCTCTATATAATTTCCAACCCTTCCTTGATTTCCACATGTTCTTTGTCACATTGGACGCAAGCCTGAAGATGCATACCATGATCCAATGCTCTAGGCCCAGGCATGTGGCTTGTCCGAGGTCAAAAATGACCCCAAGAACCTGACACAGAGCCCTTCTCTTCAAGAATGCTCACCACTTCCATGATGACAGTGAAGGGGGGTCCCATACAACTATCTGCAGAGAGAAAGAGAATACCCAACTCGAAAATGAACCAGATACACTTCTGGAAAACTGCAATTTCTAACTCAGAAGCACCACCGACCATGGAAAGTAACTTGAATGATGCTTTCTTGCCAGAAATGGTTGTGTTTCCACCCTTTGGAACACCCGTATTATTCACACGATGACCCTCTGAAACCACCATGTTATATACCACCACTGTGTGAATAACATTGACTTTGTGATTACATCGACGAGCCAAAATCCCCAGACTCTACCACTAGACCTTTAAGAACTCCCCCAAGATAGAAGAAAACCAACTCATGAGAAAAGAGATCTTACAGTTACTATTCCTTATAAAGAGGATGATGGTCTGAATTCTGATGCAGAGTTGATGTGAGGTACTCATTTTTTTGAAATCCCAATGTTCGACCTTAATTCCTTTGCTCAATGAAACATCCATCAAATTATCCCTCTCCAGCATCTGGAGCACGAACTAGACTTCCTAGACCAAAAGGAGTAAATTCTCCTCATACTCCCCTTTATTTCGCATGGTGTTTACTCGGTTTCACTGATTTCTGCCACTGGTACGAGGAGTAGAAACCCAAGATCTCATGCCAAGACTTCTCTAATGTCCAAGTGTTGTATGAGCTAGAGGACAACATCCAAGCTACATCATGTGTCATTCTTCATGAGAGGCACTAGTTTAGAGGATGGGTGAAGGGAAATGAATGTCGATGCGACAGGGATGAGGAGAAAAGGGAAGGTGGGTTATGAAGGTGGCAACAGGTGGCTAGGGTGGGGGGTGGGAGGGATGGAGGTTGAGATGGAAGGGCGGGAATATGAGGGGGAGGGAAGTGGAGGAGAAGCAGAAGGGAAGGAGGGGGTAGAAGGGGAGAAAAAAGGAAAATCTAGGAGAGGTGGGGAAGTAAAGTTCCAACCAATATCTACTATTAAAATACTTGATCCTTGCAGAATCACACTTAGCTATCAATAGATTGAGATTCATAATTGTTATTAGGGAATGATGACCAAACCCAAAATTCCATTCACTTTTCTAAATTCCTCATTCATCCAACAGGTTCGATTAGCTTGATGGTCGACGTCCTTATTATTACCTCTTAGAATATGGAAAAAATTAACTTGGTCAAAGAGGGTGATCATGCCTTGGGATCTCTTGCTAATCTTGTTTAAATTGATGTTTTGAGTGACTGAGTTATAATTCATATGATTTATAATCAACATGGAATCCCTTAGAATTTTCATATCCTTGATGCCCCTTTTTTGAGCCAGAGACAACCCTAGGAGCAACCCCAAGGCTTCAGCTTGATTATTGGTCTTCATTCCCAAGACCCAAGCATATCTATCTTAAATGATTCCTTCAGGATTAATGAGAATCCATCCCCCTCCTACCACCCCATTTTTTTATTTTTTAAAAATGATAAGCGCCTTAACTTATTAGTATGAAGAATGCTATAGATATATAATAAGTGCAGCCTTTTTTCTGAAACTATATTAAAGATTTATGATAAATATATGGAATATTACCTACTACTTAGTGCTCAATGATCTTAAAAAATCCATCACTTATAGCATTAGTAGGCATACTTGATGTAGGTCCTAACTCTTGATTTTCTCACATTAATCCTTATCGAAGCACCCATTGTGCCAACCCAAAAACTTAGCATAACTACAAAGAATTACACACCTTTCTATGAAAGACTAGCCTTGAATGTTTATTCTTTACTAGATTTATCCTTTGATGCATCCTCTTTCTATATGAGTCATGCCTTATCCATTTTCTTCTTCTAAGGTTGCATGTAACCCACTACTTGTTTAGGTGGACCCAACATGTAATTCATCCATCAATTCTGGCCGCACACACCCAAAGTTGGTTTGTCTACCAATTTCTTGAGATTAAAGGAGCCTCAATTCTCTTTCGTTAATTGTGAAAACATGCCATGCCCCAAATTATTTATTAGGAATAAAGTCATACAAAAATAAAATTAAAATGAATTTGGAAATAAAACATGTAATGAAATAATACAAAGGAGATGCCAATATAGATGGTTCGCCCGATTTCAGATAAGTCCATGAAGAAATAGCTAGTCCGTCATCTTATTCTGTCTAGAAAATGAAAGGACCCAAACTGAAGCACATTCACTGCAACCTATTGTTCTCTCTCTCATAGACTCCTCTCTTTCAATTACAATGCTCTCTCAATAATACATACTCACAATAGAATTCTCTCATACACATATGAATGACTTCTAGGGAAAAAAAACATCACATAACATCTACTGTAAGATCTATGACTTAATGATGAATGATCTAGATTGATTATGAAATCATAAAATTTCCAAAAATATTTCTTTTGGGTGTTGCCCACAAACCCCTGCCATGGAGGATTATGTAATGAACCCCAAGAAACACACCTGAATTTTCTTTTCTTCTTGTTATCTAAATTTCAGTACTTAGATAAAGATTATAATTTAATAATTTGATACAAACTTGTTTATTGCCCAAATATCTCTTTTCAATGTTTATATTACACCTTTCTAAATGTCTTAGTAAATGGTTAGCTCATCTTGATGTCTTATTACAACACAGCTATTTTCATGTTCAAAAACGGGTATTTTTAGCCCCATTGTTTTTCAACTTAACTAAATGTCTTAGTAAATAGTTAGCTCATCTTGATGTCTTATTACAACACAACTATTTTCATGTTCAAAAACAAGTATTTTTAGCCCCATTGTTTTTCAACTTAACTATTATTATTGTTATTCTATGCCTCTATAATTAAACTTATACTTTTCTTATCTCCTCTTATAAATATCATAAAGAAATTTACTGTGGAAGGGTCTTACACAAAGTTTGATTTGACATATTTTTTTTGGTACAAAAGTTACATTAAATTACCATGGGAGTTTATCGAGTTTCCTATTCTTATTTAAAAAACAGAGTTTTAACCCCCCTCTCTATATATATCCAAGTTATATACGTAAGTTAATTTTCTTAGTGCCCCCCATGGTTTAGTTCTTCACTTGTTATATGTTTCGATACATTCTATAGTCTAAGGTTAAAATATTGGTTATATTGCTATTTTCACACCATGGTGATTCGATCCTAGAATTCATCGACTTCAATCTTATATCACTATGTATAAACAACGTGCTATATGGAATCTCGTCGTATTCCAAAATTATTTTATTTTATCCTTGAGGTAACACATGAATTTAATGCGTGGACAATGTTTTGGTTATGTGGAGCCATTTTATTGGTCCAAAACGTGACTTCCCGCCTGAATTCACATGGCTTGCATGGTACGGTATGTATTTGGTATCAACATACAAGATATAACGGTGATAGATCAACGACACAAAACATTAGGGTTTCGGGTCATTACACTTTTGGTGTTTCGACAAAGCCCCGTTCTGCACTACGACCAAATTTCTCGTTCAATGTTAACTTGCCAACCTTTTATTTATAAAATGGGTCATAATCAACCTTTTTGAATTAATATCTAATTATTTACAATTGACATTATTTACTGAGTTTTTATTAAACTCAACTACGTCAAGGGTTTAATCCCTTAATCAATATAACTTGTAACTTCATTTATTTTCTCCGTCATTCAGAAGCTATCTACATATTTTTATATGTTAATCTTTATAATTATCGTTATTTGACATAGGAGAATGGATCCAAATTCCATTTTAAGCAAGTTTTGCTTCACCATAGTAATTATTTTTGTAATTACAATTTTGTTTTTCACAAAAGATTTTTATAGCATACCCTTATGCAATTGTTTTATTTCATTTTATTTATTTTATTTTCATATTTTTCATATTTGCATGTATTTAGAAATTCTAATTAACATTTTCATCAGTGAAAAAAGAAAATAGATGCTTGTCATAAAATTGTATAGTAAAACCCTTATAGTAAATAAGCAATATTATCTTTAGTCACTTAACATGTTTCCACACTTCTGTGTATAATACTCAAAGAAATATATTTCTATCTTCTTTTTCATTTGTTTTCATAAAACATTCATAATACTTGCACACATTATAATAACACTTATACTACATATAACAACACTTAGCATAAAACTAATAAAAAAGTGTTTAGAATAGGGACTTGATAAGTGTTTTCCCTGGAAAATAGTACTAGAGTTGCATGGCTCCTCTCAACCTTGACTCTTCTTCCTATATGGTTCCCCTCAAGCTTCAATAGATTGTAGTATAACATCAACTCAGTTCCCTCTCCTTCTTGTCAACAATACCACCTCACACCAAATCCACACCATGTGAGTCTAATTGCAGTATACCACAAAAATAAACCTTTTCCAAGACATTGTTGGTAGATAGTAACTACCTCCTCCTTATCCATTAGGCGGAAGGTAGTTACTTGCTCATTAATGAGTTCCACTATCCCTAGTCTCCTAAGATAACGTCCTATATTCCTAGTAGAGTTATTGATCAATAAATTTTCCATAATTAAATAATCTAATCCTCAATTAGATGCCTAGGTTTTACATCATCCAAGATCTAATAAATACAACCACTGACTTGCAGTCCATCATTTATCTTTATCCATTTGCAACCTCAAAATTATTTTCCATATTTTTATTAAAAAATTAATAAACATATTTACATAAAGTAAGTATCAATAACTAAATATTGATAACCAATTCCATTCAAGTATTAAAGTTACAACATCAACACACTTGAAATATACACTATTTATAAATAAAAGCTAAGTCAGGGGATATCATCAGGGGATATCACAAGTTAAAAATAATTATTTCTTCCCCCCTAAATCTCTTGGTGACAATAGTAGGGGAAATCCCCCCTACACCCCCCATGAGGAATTGGGGTCCAAACATGGGTAAAAATAAGACCTCTAAATCAGAAAGATCATTATGTTATACATCCAACTGATTGTTTTTCCAATGGTTTCACATAACAGTTACTTGCACCAAAATATAGTCTTGTTATTTGTGGCAACCCCTAAGTATGGAGTGCCCATATCCTTGGGTTCAAATATTACCCAATATCCCCAGCCCACTTTTCTAATCCATTTGGCCCCTAAGAATTTGTTGGCATTATGTAAGACTAAATAAGGCGTGTTCATTAAACCTTGCAACCTATTTCCACAACCAACTAAATCTTTCCCATATCTATGGTGCATCATTGCTTCATGTAAGGGTGTTGAATAATTCACAATTGTGAAAACCCTTTTTGATAAATCCTTCTTGTAAATTATTGCAAATTGTAAGCTCTATAATTAAAATAAAAAGGACTATATGAGATCAAGGGACATGGGTTTAGAGCTGTGGATGTAATTTCTTGGGAAAATTGGAGGAAGTTGGTTATTTAGTTCTAGTCAATGGTTGACTAGTGTGCCTTAAATATGGAGCTAAATGCATATTTATGAAAGGGGAGGAAGTGTATGGGTTTCCCCAAAAAGGGAGGACAAGCCCATACACCTCTTGGGCAGGTCCACAAGAAAAAAGGACTGGGAATTAAAAGAGGAGACGACATTGACAAGAGGCTTATCGAGAAAAGAAAACAACAACTTGAATCAAAGGGGGAAAATGATAATTCGAACAGGGGTACAATACATATGATCTAGATGAGATAACACCCAACAGAGGAGAAGACAATGTCGTGGATAAAAAATAAAGGAAACACAACGTCAGAGAAAATGTAAGGTTCCATAAGCTAGGATTAGGATGTGGGTGCACACAGTGAGCATGGAAGGTGTAGTTTAGGTGGGGGACCAAAGCTATATAGACCCATGGTTTTGAGTTGAGGCTTTATAATACCTTTATTAATGGTTGTATAGGTTTTCTTTGTGTTTACACCTTGCGACTGCGGACTTGCAATGTTTGTGTGTGCTTTGGATTCCTGGTTTTGGGTGGACACACTATAGGAAATATTACTTGGTTAAGTGGGTGGAGATGGATATCAACTGTTGGGTGGAGATGGTGTAATCTTATGGATTCCTTATATCAATTGATTATGTTGGTTTATTTCCTTTGAGCACTCCTCCTCAAGTTCTAAAACTAGCTCAGGGGTGATTGATTGCTAGAAAGGATATAGTGTAGTCAATCTAAGGTTGGGCGGAGTGAGAGTCCAACAACAATTTTTAGTCTTATAACTAATAGATAAGTTTTATATTGTGCTACTGTATAAATGAATACAATGTGAATGCTTAATTTTATCATTAAAATGTGTATGTCCATTATGGGAAATTCTTCAATATATAGACACAATTTAGCTTCTTATTTCTATGGTTGAAACATATATGTAGTTAATAAGGAATTTATGTTTCTTACATGTGAATGTATGGATTTATTTATTCCTTTGGATTTTGGATTAATGAACAATTGGTATTTAAAATGACACTAAATTATTGGTTTAACTATAAGAAAGTGTGCCTACAAATGGTTGTATATATATGTATATGTCACTAGTTAAATTTGTAATTAATGGTTTGTGTTATATGAGTGGCTTATGTTGTGAATGGTCTATGTTATTGAGATAAAGTCATGAATTTATATTTTTACACACACACACACACACACACACACACACACACACACATATGTGTGTGTATGTGTGGATATGGTCCACTTATCACCAAGTGTGGTTATACCAGTGTGCAGAGGCTCTGGACTGGGAGGTTGTGATGTTTTAAATCTTAGTTCCTATGAATTGGACTGAATACTCCAGTATCAGTGGTAAATTTCATGAGGGATAGCCCATATTCGACCAAGTGTTCAGGGAATTCTTGTTATCTCTCTCTCTCTCTTTCTCTCTCTCTCTCTCTATATATATACATATATACATATGTGTATATATATATGTGTGTGTGTGTACACACACACACACACACACACACACACATATGAATCCAAGTGATTTTTCAAGCTCAGGAGAGATAGGACATAATGGCTATGTCAAGAAAACCTCAATTTCTATGTATACATTTATACAAATGAAGCTTAGGAGGGAGGGGCCGTAAGGCAGAGTTGAGAGAGGTCTCAACCCACACATAATCATATATATCTTAAATCTCAGGAGGGATAAATGCCGCAAGGAATGGAGTTGAGAAACAAAACAAGGTCCATTAATAGATGGGAGAATGTCTATTTAGCTGCAGAAAAGTGTTGTTGGCTCCCATACAAAGTGTGTGTTAGAAGTTAGGGTGGGGTGAGAGATGCCATAGAGATGTCATCTCGCTACCTCAGGATCTCAAACCTCAAGGTGGCATGTAGTGTGCATATTACAGAAGGGCTAAGAGTGATGGACCGAGGATAAATAAATCACCAAAAGAGATGGAGATGAGGGAGTAGCATGACATCATCTTAGGTCCTTAGGCCCTCAAGACCTTGGAAGGAGTTTGCAATGTGCGGCAAGAGGTGAGGTGAGGTGAGATGGGAAATAATTGATGGACTTTCCTATCGTGAGACGTAAACTTTGTTGTTTTGGTCTCAAGCTTGAGCAATATTTATGTCATTTTCGTGTGATGGTATGGGTGGGGGCGAAGACCGAGTGAGGTGATATGGAGGCCCGAAGCTAGGCTCCATAGTGGAAGTGTCGTTCTTGTGACATTATAGAAGAAAAAAGGGTTGGAAATCTGTAACATGGAATCACCGCATATCACAACGAGTTGGGAGCATGGTGGAACCAATGTTTGGGTGCCACAGTCACATGATGACGTATTGTTAGAGTTATGTGGTGCATGAAGGGCATCCCACATTGTAATAGACCTCATGAAGATTCCATGTAATAAAAGTTAATAAGGGAAAAATAATAAACATGGTTGATGGGACACTTATTCCAAGCTGAATGTTGGGAAAGACATCGTAGTGTGGGAATTCATTGGTTTATTAATGGCTAAGGAAATTGACAAAAGGAAATGGCAAAGGAAATTGAATTTTTGACACATTTATTTATGAAAATAATGGAAAATAAGAGAAAATGGAGGTGAAAATTCACAAGTTGCATGTGAGGAGGAAATTGAAGGAAAATAATGGAGAATGAATAAAATAGAGACCTAATTGATAAAAAAGGCTTATGAGGATTAGTTTGTAACCTTTTATTAGTTCAATTTTGGAGCTCTCTCATTATTATCTATCTCTCTCACTCTTAGACACTTAGAGTTTTCTTGGAGCACTTTTGGAGGGTGTGGAATACTTGGAGTTTTGGAGCAAGAACACAAAGGAAGAGCTAGAAAGTGCAAGAGGAAATCAAGATGAGCAACTACAATAGGTTTTTCTTGTAGGTATCGAGTTGCATGTATGTTTTCCTCACTATTTTTGGCATGCATGGAATATGCATGTTGAATATTGGTCATGATCTCTCACTGGCATTAACAGTGGATTTTCCTAGCCTTGCCATTTCTTGGATAGCCATGGTGTTGTGGGTTTATTTCCTTATTTTTCTAGTTGGTTCTGATGTTTCCTTAGCTTTGATTGAGTTACTAGTTCCTGTAAGCCTTGCTTGGACAAACACTCTGGAAGCCCAGTAATAGCTTGGGTTGAGTTATTATTCCTAGAAGCCTTGGTTGGAAAAAATCTCTAGAAGCCCTAGGTGGGTTGAGTCACTAGTCCTAGAAGCCCTGGTTGGAAAAACGATCTAGAAACCCAGAATATGTTGTCGGTTGAGTTAGTAGTCCTGGAAGCCTAGGTTGGAACAAATACTCTAGAGCCCTAGAAGGCTTTGGTAGAGACCAATTTGATGATTTTTTTGTGATGTCCAATAGTGAGATGGAATCATTGTTTGATGGGTTTAGGTGGTTGGCTTCTAGAATACCTAGATGGTTTTGGATTGCCGTGTTTTATGAGATCCCACATTCATGCGTGGAATATGGCACAAGGGGGACTGACTGAAGAGACTTTTGGCTCAACCATGTCTATAGTATGGTGGTTCATTGAAGTCCCACAATTGGTTGGAATTTGCATCATTAATAATAGGTTATTTATCCTTGTTACTTAATGAGTATTTTATTGGTTTATATGTGGATTACGTGGCTGTTGTTTCTTTGGTAGTTTTGTCCCTGTTATGTTGGTTATCAATATGTATTATGAGAGTGGCTATGTATGGATCTCATCATGTTTTCACTTGTAAATGAATGAACAATGTATCTATGACTTAATGGATGAAATGACAGCTAATGTGTTGAGGCATCAATGCTTCTTAGTGATTCTCAGATGACTATGAGACGCCTATGCTTAGATATTTTATTTACACCTGTAGATTACATATTCGTAGTATGTTTAACAAAATGTCTATCATGAATAGTAGGGGTCCAGTCAAGGGCTTGTTCAAGTATTTGTAATTGCATCATTGTTTCATTTTTATTTTTCTGTTCTAAAGGTGTCATTCAATTCTGGGCAGTGACTTGGGTTCTGGGTCTTGCTATTTCCTCGATAGCCATGGTGTTGTGGGTTTATTTCCTTATTTTTCTAGTTGGTTCTCATGTTTCCTTAGCTTGGGTTGAGTTACTAGTTCCTGGAAGCCCTGCTTGGGCAAACTCTCTGGAAGCCCTGCTTGGGCAAACTCTCTAGAAGCCCTATAACAACTTGGGTTGAGTTATTATTCCTAGAAGCCTTGGTTGGAAAAATGCTCTAGAAGCCCTAGGTGGGTTGAGTTAGTAGTCCTGGAAGCCTTGGTTGGACAAATTCTTTGGAAACTCAAAATAAGTTGTGGGTTGAATTACTAGCGTTGGAAGCCTTGCTTGGAACAAGCACTCTGGATCCCTAGAAGGCTTGGGTAGAGACCAATCTGATGATGTTTTTATGATGTATGACCGTGAGGTGGAATCACTGTTTGAGGGGTTGAAGTGGTTGGCCTCTAGAAGACCTATATGTTTTTGGATTGATGTGTTTAATGAGATCCCACATTCATGCATGGAATATGGCACGAGGGTGAATGATTGAAGAGAGTTTTGGCTCAACCATGTCTACAGTGGGGTGTTTCGTCGAAGTCCCATAACTGGTTGGCATTTACATCATTAATAAGAGGTTATTTCTCGTTATTTTATGACGACTGTATTGGTTTATATGTGGGTTAGATAGTTTTTGTCTCGTTGGTATTTATGTCCCTATTATGTTGGTTATGAATATGTATTATGAGAGTGGCTATGTATGGCCATCATCATGTTTTCACTTGTAAATGAATGAACAATGTATCTATGACCTATGAAATGAAATCTAATGTGTGGAGGAATCAATTCTTCTTGGTGATTCTTAGATGATTATGAGACCCCTATGCTTAGATATTTTATTTACACCCATAGATTACATATTCGTGCTATGTTTGACGAAATGCCTTTCATGGATAGTAGGGGTCCAATCAAGGTCTTGCTCAAGTATTTGTAATTGCATCATTGTTTCATTTTTATTTTCATGTTCTAAAGATGTCATTCAATTCTGGGCAGTGACCTGGGTTCTGGGCCTGAAAAAGTGGCTCAAATCCTAGAGACATTGGCACAACACTGAGAAAAATAGTCCTTGTAATCTGGCATGCCTTGACACGAGAGTGTCTAGAATCTCTTGGATGTTTTCATGCCCATATCATGGGAGCGTCTAGGGGTAAAGTGGTCTAAAATATTAGTGGGACCTAGGGGCTAATTACCATAAAGGTTGGGTTGGTTCCTAGGGTTCCTATTACTAATGTTGAAGGTCTGTATGGTGTGTCTCTACTGATTCCACTTCCTTAACATGACTTAGGAGGTCGAATCATATCATAATAACTTCTCATCATATGTTTACCCCAATTGGTCAATTACTTGGGTAGATGTGGGAGGAGGGTGTTACAGAGTGGTATTAGAGCATGGCTCACCACTCGAATTGGATGTGTTGTGTACTTTTCATTCATTCATGTTAGTTGCATATGTGTTTCTTGTGTTGTAGGACTATGTGCTTGTCACATTTGTATGATATGGGTCATGGTTGTAGTGATGTCACCATGGGAAGTTGATGGTGTTGTTGTGGAGTGTGTCGTCATGAGTGCATGTTTGAGTATGCATTGCTTATGCACATTAATGTTCACATGCATTCAAGTGCACAATGATGTGGTGGTCGTTGTCATGCATGAGGTCATATTATGTGTGGTGGACATGGTCATGCTTTAATGATTAGACTCTAGCTAGACTGATGGTTATATGTTTATATGCTTATGTGTTATGTTTCTATATGATACCATGAGTATGTTATACATGTATCATGCTAATTTTTTGATCTTGTAGATGAGGTATCATCCCCGAACTATACTAAGGTACATTGGTTTATTGTGATTTGGTTTAGCTAACATGATATCCCTTGCAGGAGGAATATCAAAATGGCTAGCAAGATGGTAGACTACAAAGACTCTCCCTATGGATGAGATGAGCATCATGGTGTTGGGAATTCTTCCAATTTGATAGATACACTGAGAATCTTAAATGAAGAAATAAGGAGTTGTATCATTGACAATGACCGAATCATACAAGAACAAGAGAAACTAGCAGAGGTAATGCAATGATACTTCATAGTTTTTCAGAATTGCAGCAACAGGGACCACTTCAGACCAACCATGAGTAGGAAGACAAAAATATTGGGGCATATGGTAGTAAATTGCATGGTGGTCACAGGTCAAATAGAGAGGACATGGTTAGAGATGGAAGATTGTTGGATACTCTGGATAGGAGAGGCGATAAACATAAGTATTATTCTAGTTCTAGATCTGACAGGCATGATGATTGACATCGTTATCATCCTTATAGAAGGAGCGATAGGGGGTATTTTCTAGATGAGTTTAAGAAATAAAATAAACCTACATTTGATGGAGATATGAAGAAATCATAGGATGCAAAGGCATCATTTCTTGGCATAAGGAATTTCTTCAGGTTGCATGATTAATAAAACCACATGAAAGCCATAATAGCTACATTCAGTCTCAGAGGTAAAATAGACATTTGGTGGGAAGATGTGAAGAATTTCAGAGGTATACATGAGGTGAAATTGACTTGGAATGATTTTGAATGACTATTCAAGAAGAAGTACCTATCGGAGAGATTATTTGATGACGGGGAAAAAGAATTCTATGAGCTAAAGATTGGATCTATGATAAACGAGGAGTACATTAGTAAGTTCTTGGAGGTACTGAGGTATGTGACTTACCTCAAGGAGGAGAAGGCCAAGATTCAGAAATTCACTAGTGGGTTACCAATGGAATTCAAAGAAAATATTGAGTTCGATGAGCCTAGATCATTGGAGGAGGCCATTCGAAAGCTAAAGCACTTCTATCAACAATTGAAGCACAGATCTGAGACTAAGCTAGAATGGAAAGTTATTGCAAAGAACAAAGTAAAATAGGACAAGAATCCAGTAAGACTTCATGCTTCAGGTAATAAATAGAATGTAGTGCCACCTAAGAAATTCAATGCATCTGATAGAGGACATGGACATCGATCGAAGGAGTGGAACAAGGATGTAGGCTATAAGCATATAGAGTGTTGGACTTGTGGAAAAGATCATCGTAGGATATATTGTCTGCAGAATTAGGGTGGTAGGCCTCAAATATATAGTGCACAAGAGGCACAGAGTGTTGGGGATGTTCGTCAGAGCATTCCTCATATCTATGTAGCATTGGATAGCAAACATGCAGACCATAAAGCATATATCATTGAGATGGATGGTAATATTTGTTATTAATTTATTTCTATTTTAATTGACCCTAGATCTAATTATAGTTATGTTAGTCTTGAATTGGTGGATAAGTGTGGTTTTAGTAAGGAATTGCATGTAGAATCTTCGTTAGTGCAGTTGGTTACAAGTACAAACAAGCAAGTTCATCATTGGGTAAAAGCTTGTGCATTTGATTTGAATGGTATGCCTACCACAAAAAAATTGAATGTATTACGATTGGGATCATAAAATATGTTGTTGGGCATAGATTGGTTGTACCTTCATAGAACTAGGGTGGATTTTTATGGCAAAGCCATTGAGTGTTTGGATGAAAATGGGGAACCAAGAGTTGTTGGCTTAGTGGGGCCTGGACCAGGTTCAGAAGTGATTTAGCCAAGCAAATCCTGGTACTACTAGCCTTTTCGGCAATAGTCTGCAGAGCGCGGACTGAGGTCTCACCCGAGGTAGTATGGGAGGGTGCTAGAACCAGGTTTCAACATCTTGGGGATGTCTAATATGAGGTGATTGGTACACAGTCCAACCTTCACACTTACTGTGCTATGCCAACCAATGGGTACCCCACGCCCTACGATAATGTCTTTGCACAATTCTAACCACAACACGACCCATGTTATTTACCCAAGTATTCCTTAATTAGGCTCTGTTAGCTGATTACTTCGATTATTTTCATATATAAGCATTCATACAAGTATTCATCAATTGTGCACAGTAGATAAACAGATTAAAAGTAATGCATAACATCAAAGTACAGATTCAAGAACAGATGCACAAAGTAAAATTCTTTTTATTAACTTTCAATCCCAAGTACAGACCCGACTCCGCCCTGCGCACTTAGCTGTGGACTCTTCTAGGCCTCTGTGCACTCAGTTGCAGAGCCTCTTCCTACTACTATGACCTAATATGCTTCAGATCCAACTCTAACCCTGAACCATGCCTTCGCTATTCTATCTATCCTTACTTAGCTATCTTTACACTTAGAGCCTTGCTCTATTTATACAATCCCATGATCTACGGACCATGGGTAGGCCGACCCAACTTTACATTAAATTACAATATTTTAGGGTAGATAACCCTATGACTCATCCTAGACTTAACACTCCGCGCTCGCAATTCATGGATTCTTACAACCTAATTGACCAAAACATGGGCTTTGAGCCCCAAAAACGTGTTGTGGGGGATCCCATGCCCAACAAGTCCCCAACACAATCATCGTGACTCGTCCTGAGTCACTCTACTGGTGCGGCAATCTTGGCATGGAGCCCCGCCAACTGTGCTTGTGCTGCACGAAGGTCCTTAGGGCACTATTCTGTCATCGGTTGGATCTACCCCATTCCTGCTTCTGAATCATCTGCATCTGAATCGTGTATCTTCTTTGGTACTAGCTTTTGGTGCTTATGTTTATGGTCTCGCGCCCTTGTCCAGCTCCTCAGGTCACAAGGAATGTGCTTCGGTCGTTTAGTCAGATAGCTCGCCTACTCGTGTAGGGTTTCAGATGACTGTTATTTACTTTTCCTAGGAAGGGTTCTCCATTATGTTTGACTAATTGGACTGCCCCTCCGTTTGTGACCTCTTTTACCACATATGGTCCAAACAATGCATTTTGAACTTTCTTGGAAATTTTTCAAACTTGCTATCATACAATAGTAGTAAGTCATTTATCTTGAAGGTGCACAACTTGATATGGCGGTAGTGCCAGGATTTTTCACGCTACTTTTGTACCTGCTGGTGAAATCTGGCTAGAAATCGTTCTTCCTCGAGTTCTTCTAATTGCATGGGCCTTTCTTCCAGAGCTTCGTGTTCCATCATGCCTGTGAGCACTGCTATTCGCAGACTAGGTACGATGTATTCCATCAACGTCACTGCTTCCATACCATAGACCAACCGGAATGGTGTATGTCCCATCAATTTCTTTCACGTTGTCTAGTATGCCCATAACACAATGGGTACATGCAGGTCCCATTTGCCCCGATTTGAATTTGAAACTACTTGAAAAAGGTTTGCAAGGTATTCAATTCAGTATTAAACATGTTTAAAACATTCCCATGTCTTGCAGTAAAGAAACAAATGAAGTTTTCAGCTGTTCATGATCCATTCAAGCATAGCAAAAATATTTTCTTTAACTGTTTAACACATCAAAACGAATTTGTTCTGCAAAATAAATCAATCACAGATGAAAAAGAAGTTGATGAAGCAGTTCACCCCTCCTGGGCTACGTCTGCTGGGTCCAAGGCCCCCAAATGGGTTAGTCCTCGTTTTGATTAAAGGCTCAAAATGGAATTACAGCTGAATAGAAGTCTCTACAGGTGAAATATACTATAAAATCAGATTCAGAACACATGAATCCTTCAGGATTGACTACTGGTTCACCTCCAATGGATACCTGCAACCTGAAACAGTCCTCACAATACTGGGCCCTGGTGGCTCTTAGAACTTCCACGGCTCCAAAACCTATGTAAATGACCTCTGATGGCCAAAAATACCTATGCCAATGGCTTCAGAAGGTTGAAGAGACCCAAAATAAAAATAAAAATTCATCCAAAACGGACTTTCCTAGCCAAAGTTATGGCCATTTAATGGAAACTGCCAGTTTCCCCTAAAAGGACTCTAGCTAACTTTAGTGGAGCTCCGCCAAATCTGGACGCCAGCCAAATTTGGCGCCACCGCCAAAAGTTCTGCCAACTGAAATGCAGTTAACTGACGGTAATTGCTGCATGTGACCACTTGGACGGGTATCCTCGGATTTCGTGCCCGGCGGTTAGCTGCTAGCCCCGGTTCCTGGGGCGTGGTCATATGGTGGGGGAGGGCTGGCCCCCAAATTTCCCGCCCTGTGAATATTTAAACGTTATAGTGATAATCCTTCGCTCCTTTGACATGTCCGCTCCCCATGGCGTAATGGTAAGTCATATGAATATTTCAAAGAAGGTCATGTGTTCGAATCTCAACCCTTCCACTAATTTTAAACAAAAGCGCCCATACTTGCCTTTGTTAACTTGGGGCCACGTGGCGGCCTCCACGCTTGCCACGTGGCAGCCTCTGATTCGCTGTTTATAAGGAATATTCCCAAGAATATTCCTAGGAATATTCTAAAGAATATTCTACGGAATATTCTCGAAATATTATTTTTTTAATGTTTTTTGAAAATTCAAAAATTAAGGGTCATTGGGCGATTTTGTTTTCGCCATAACTTTCACATACGGCGACCATTTGTCGAACCGTTTGCAGCGCCGGAATCGAGAGGACGAGCTCTATCCGTTTGTTCAAGTTCAAACCAATTCTGAGCACTTTTATTTTTGAGCATTTTTCGACACTTGGGACATGAGCCCCTGATCACGCCTCCCCATTGGGAAGCTTTTGGACCCCAAAAGCCTTCAAATACCTGTTAAAGAGGTGAGGGTACAATGCCCTCACTCTGTCCACCTCCATCCACTTTGCCTTGTTCGGTTTGCTGCCTTTGAGACCAACTCGAACATAGTCTACATTGCCCCTCCTTGAAGTGTGTGTCCTTCTGTCAAGGATTGTATCTTCTTTCAGCTCATCTAAATATTATGGTGAGAAATATTCTATAGATGGCAGCTGAACAGTGCTTTCATGATCAGCGATCAAAGGAGGTTCATACAAATGTAAGTTCTCCACATTAACAACAGAATACATTTGCATGTAGGAAGGAAAATCTAATTGAAAAGCATTATTTCCAACCTTCTTGAGGATTTTGAATGGACCATAACGAATAGGCTTCAACTTTTTACCTTCTCCTTGCATCCTTTCCTTACTGATGTACAGTCATACCTCATCCCCTTCTTGAAACTTGTGATCGACTCTATGCTTGTCGTGTCTTTCCTTGTACTTGCCTTGACTTTTCTCAAGTTGTTCTTGAATTTGCTGATGTATTTGCTGAATTATTTCAATGAATGAAAACGAGCTTTGTCAACATCACTAGTCCCATCAATGGCAACATCTTCTTAAGATGAATCAAGAGGCGATTTTGGCAAGTAACCAAAACAAGCTTCAAACGGTGAGGTGTTTTGTGGAAGAGTGCTTGGCACGATTGTAAGCATGCTGTATGTAGTGCAAATGTTCATCCCAAAGCTTGGGATGCTTGCTGCAATATCCTCTCAAGAGGTGCACAATGGTTCTGTTCACAACTTCAGTTTGACCATCTGTTTGCGGATGGAAAGCAATACTTTTCTTCAACTTGGTGTCCATCATCTCCCACAGATTGGACCAAAAATTCCCCACAAATATGGAATCCCTGTCACTAATAATAGAAGTAGGCAAACCAAAGTGAATCCATACATGATGAAACACTAATTCAACAGTTTGTTCAGCAGTTATAGTTTTCTTATAAGGCATAAGTATACACATTTTGCTGAAATGATCAACTACTACATATAAATAATCATGTTGCTTTCTAGATTTTGGCAAACCTCCCACAAAATCCATAGAGATGTCTCCCATGGTCTAGAAGGTACCGGCAAAGGAGTATACAAGCCAAGCTTCCTATTACTAGGCTTGCTGGTAGCACATAATGAACAACCTCTTATGAACCTTGAAGCAACATCTACCATGCGAGGCCAATAGTAATACCTCTGTAGATGTGCAACTGTTCTGCTTACACCAAAATGGCCAACAATAAGAGAAGAATGAGCTTCTCTTTCAAAGATTCAAAAGCTTTTTGTTGCTTGCCTCCCCATTGGAAAGCACGCTTCGCACTTGTCACTGCATGCATAGGAGCTACTATAGAAGAGAAGTTAGAGATGAATTTCCTCCAATATTGAGCTGCACCCAAAAAACTTCTTACCTCTGTTATGGATTTGGGAGTAGGCCACTTCACGATAGCCTCAATTTTAGCAGCATCAATCCTCAAAGCACCTCCTCCTACTATGTGTCCCAAATAAACCAGAGAAGTCTTTCCAAATTCACACTTTGACATTTTAAGAATTAACTGATTCTTCTTCAAAACATCAAGTTCTTTGCTAACATGCATGATTAAAACAAAGTAATCAACCCTTGAAGTTAATCACACATGCATGTTTAAAATACAAGGAAATAATCATGATCCCTATGCTCATGCATATCATTCTCATGCATGCAGTTCATCTTTCAACTTTCTCTTAATAACCATCAAAAGTACAATATGCTTGATCACATGTACATGTACTTTCAAAGCTGAAATGAATATAACTTTTGCTACGATAGAGTGAGTCTCATACTCATCTTCTACCTTCATGGCGAATTTTTTTTGCAACAACATAAAAAACATGCATACATCTAAAGTTTGTATGTACAAAAGGAGTATGTCTTACTGTATCAAGAAGTTCATACACTTCTTACCAAGCCATTTCAATGGCGATTTTTGTTGCAATAGTAGTTCTTCATGTGAATCTTCCACATCAATAATGGAATCCATAGATCCACTTGCGCCAATGTTTTTGTCCTCAAGCTACATGTGCTTTGGACGACTTGTTGGATGCAAGGTCCAACAATGAGAAACATGATGTCCTTGATTTTGACAAAATTTGCAACTTTCAAGCACTTTCTGAGAAAGTTTTCTTTGCCTCATCTGCTTCATGTGTGCTTTCTTTTTCAACCAGCATCTTGAAGCAACATGGTTAAATCCACCACAAAATGTGCAACAAAACTTCCTCATTTTCTGCATAGAATGTCCATCCCTTTTGTCTTTGAGAAACGATGAACTAGTAGAGGAGACAACTTTCCTTTTCAAAGTTTCATCATTGTGCTTGTCTTGAAAATTGTTTACATTTGCATGCTCACCATAAGCGACATGTTTACCCTCTACTTGCTGCAATGATGGCTTAAAACAATGGCAATCATTCTTAAAGAAATTTTGGCATATATTCATTTGAGAACTTGGGATAAAGGTTCTTTTTAAATTTGCATCACATGCATTCAAAGATTTGAATTCTTTACCATTAAACTGTTCATATCCAAGACCAACATTCTTGGGTCGCTCCACAACTGAAATAGGTTCAACCATGCCTTGTGCATGCTTGCCCAAACCTTTGCCTTCTTGATAGCCCATCTTAAACATTAATTTGGACCCCATACCTCTTGTATGTTTTTCAAAAGAACCAACACACTTTTTAATTGAGGAAATTGAAGACAAGTTTGAATGATTTACCTCATCCTCATGCATTTTCTTGGACAAAGCTTCTTGAGCTTGAAGGAGTTGTTTCTCCATGTCATGCAGTCTTTGGAGAATTATTTCCTTCTCATCTTTCATAGCCAACAATTTTGCATGAAGCTCAACACTTTCTCTTTGATCCTCAATGAGAATCTACACCATGTCCTTCACCTTCAGGAACTCATTCTTCATGTCATCATTGAAGAATTTTGTGAGGGAGGAACCTTTACTTGTGGAATAAGTTGACATTATGAAAATGGTCCATTAAACAAAAGAAACTTCCCAATAAGAGTTCTCAAAGCTTTCAATCAAATGACAAGCTTTAACCAATTGTCAATCAAAAACCCCTTCTTATTCAAGCAATCTGGTAGCATCAACACTTGCAAGACAGTTAGAAGATCTTTGCACAAAAACAATCAAAAGACAACTACACCAGAGATTGACTGAAAGAGCATTTATCTACTTTGCAATTGTATAAGCTTCCTGGCTCGTTTCAGGCTCTGTCTATAGCTTATTTGACTGCTTTTGATACAAAGAAACAACAACATAGCTCTGATACCAACTTGATCTGAATTGAAAACTACTGAAAAAGTTTGCAAGGTATCAATTCAGTATTAAACATGTTTAAAACATTCCCATGTCTTGCAGTAAAGAAACAAATGAAGTTTTCAGCTGTTCATGATCCATTCAAGCATAGCAGAAATATTTTCTTTGACTGTTTAACACATCAAAAAAAATTTGTTCTGCAAAATAAATCAACCACAGATGCAAAAGAAGTTGATGAAGCAGTTCACCCCTCTTGGGCTACGTCTGCTGGGTCCAAGGCCCCCAAATGGGTTAGTCCTCATTTTGATTAAAGGCTCAAAATGGAATTACAGCTGAATAGAAGTCTCTACAGGTGAAATAGACTGTAAAATCAGATTCAGAACACATGAATCCTTCAGGATTGACTGCTGGTTCACCTCCAATGCCTACCTGCAACCTGAAACAGTCCTCACAATACTGGGCCCTGGTGGCTCTTAGAACTTCCACGGCTCCAAAACCTGTGTAAATGACCTCTGATGGCCAAAAATACCTGTGCCAATGGCTTCAGAAGGTCGAAGAGACCCAAAATAAAAAATAAAAAAATTCGTCCAAAACGGACTTTCCTAGCCAAAGTTATGGCCATTTAATGGAAACTGTCAGTTTCCCTAAAAGGACTCTAGCTAACTTTAGTGGAGCTCCACCAAATCTGGACGCCTGCCAAATTTGGCACCACCACCAAAAGTTCCGCCAACTGAACTGCAGTTAACTGATGGTAATCGCTGCATGTGACCACATGGACAGGTATCCTCGGATTTCGTGCCTGGCGGTTAGCTGCTAGCCCCCGGTTCCTGGGGCGTGGTCATATGGTGGGGGAAGGCTGGCCCCCAAATTTCCCGCCTTGCGAATATTTAAACTTTATAACGATAATCCTTCGCTCCTTTGACATGTCCACTCCCCATGGCGTAATGGTAAGTCGTATGAATATTTCAAAGAAGGTCATGCATTCGAATCTCAACCCTTCCACTAATTTTAAACAAAAGCACCCATACTTGCCTTTGTTAACTTGGGGCCACGTGGCGGCCTCCACGATTGCCACGTGGAAACCTCTGATTCGCTGTTTAGAAGGAATATTCCCAAGAATATTCTAAAGAATATTCTACAGAATATTCTCGGAATATTTTTTTTTTTTAATTTTTTTTTGAAAATTCAAAAATTAAGGGTCATTGGGCAATTTTGTTTTCGCCATAACTTTCACATACGGCGACCATTTTTCGAACCATTTGCAGTGATGGAATCGGAAGGACGAGCTCTATCCGGTCATTTAGGTTTGAAATAATTCTGAGCACTTTTATTTATGAGCATTTTTCGACACTTGGGACATGAGCCCCTGATCATGTCTTGTTGTATATTACATACTTTGGTTAGTGAAGTCTCCAATATTTTATTGAATGCTTCTACTATTCCAATAGCTTGTGGGTGGTATGGTGTACCTTTCTGGTGATAAACATGGAACTCTTCTGTGAGTGCACTGATGGTTTCATTCAAGAAATGTGTTCCGTGATCACTCATTAAGATTCTCGAGCAGCCAAATCATGTCAACACATTTTTGAACAAAAAATTTGCAGTTGTGGCAGTGGTACAGTCCTTGAACGGTTGTGCTTCGGCCCATCATGTCAGGTACTCTGTTGTGGTGATGATGTAGCACACACCCGTCTTTCCCTAAGGTTTGATTGGGCACAAAGTCGATTGCCCATTTCTCAAATGGTTACAGTGTCATTTGGGGATTTAGTGGCATCTCATCCCTTCATGATGGTTTTCCTGTCCTTTAACATATATCACAATCCTTACAATGCACTTTCGAATCCTGGTGCAGGGTTGGCCACCATAACCCTGCGCGAAGAATCTTTTGTGCGGTTGCGCGTCCTGTATAGTATCCTCCTGTAGTACCCTTGTGTGCTTTCACGAGGAACTGACCTCGTTTAAATTCAGGTACATATCTTCACAATAGCTCGTCATTGCCCATCTTGTAGAGGTGCCTCATGATGATAGAAAAGTCCACCGTGCGCGGCACCAATTCCTTCTTTTGTTGGATTGAGTACTCCTTTGGTGTAGTCCCTGTTGTTATAAAATGGATTATATCTTTGAAGTGCCCATTTGCGACGTGTACTGAAAAGAGTTGTGCATCAGGTAGTCCCTTCTCCAAATTTTTGGGTTCCTCGCTTGTCTCAATTCGTGACAATTGGTTTGGTCCTGCATTTAAGCATCTCAGCTTGACTATGACCTCAAAATCATATTCTTGAAATAGTAAAAGCCATCTGCATATGCGCCCCCCAACATAGGCTTGTCCACCAAGTATTTCAATGCGGAATGGTCGGTATACATCCTGAAATGTCCGCCAAGTAAATAGTGTCGGTATTTCTGGAGTGCGTACACCATTGCCAACCCCTCGTGTTTGGTGGTAGAGTAGTTCTTTTCTACTTTGGACAACCTTTGACTTGCAAATTCGATCAGGTGATCCACACCCTCCGTGACCTCCTGTGTGAGCATGGATCCCAACGTGATACACGACGCATGAACATGTACATGAAATTCCACATCCCATTTCGGGAAGACTGAATTGGCGCGGAGGCTAGTTTCCCCTTTAGGACATCCAAAATCTTCATGCAATCATCATTCTAGCAATATGTCACATCATTTTTCAATATATTTTCCATCGGTGTGGTTATTTGGGCATAACTCTTGATAAACTTCCTATAGTAGCCAGTGTGCCCCAAAGTAGCGTGTAGTTGTTTGACATTGCACGGTGCTTCCAGATTTAGAATAACAACAATCTTCACAGGGTCCACCATCAGGCCTTTTTTGCAGACCACATGGCCTAGCAGGTTTCCAAAGGGAAAAAGGAAGGTGCACTTTTTAAGGTTCAGTGCAATCTGGTGTCGGAAACAAGTATCCAACATCAAACATAAGCTTGCTACATGGTGCTTAACTAATCTAAAGATAGTCCAATCATCCAGATAGATGTCCAAGAACTTGTGGATGTATTCTTTGAATGCCGCCAACACTATGTGCGAAAATATTGATGGCGCATTCTTCAGTCCAAAGGGCATAATGGTGTATTGAAAGTAGCCCCATTCTGTTGCGAAGGTTGTTTTTCTCCTATCTTCCGGCGCGATCTTGATTTGATGGTACCCTGAGAAGTCATCCATAAATGAGTAAGCTTCCTGACCACCAACATTCCCCAATACTTCATCTGTGAATGGTGTCGGGAATGGATCGTGAACACAGGCGTCGTTGAGCTTCCTGAGGTCCACACATATTCTTATTTCGCCTTTCTATTTTTTCTCCTGCACTACCATAGGACTCACCCAATTGGATTCCTCCACTAGTTCAATAATTTTGGCTATGAGCATTTTGTCTAATTCGTTGTGGACCTTTTCTTTATACTTTGGTTTCAAGTGGTAAGGCCGCTACTTAACTTGCTTCGCGTTCGGTTTCAGAGTGATCTTTATAATCCCTAAGTCACGAATGATCCCTTTTAAGTCTGTGATTTTGGTTGGGAACAAGTCTTGGTATTCATGAAGTAACTCAGCGACCTTATCTACCATAACATCGTCCCAATAGTCCCCAAGCGTCACATACTTCGGCTCCACTTCTGTACCAATGTTTACCTATATTTTTAGCGGTGCGGTGATGTCGAGATCCTCAATTGATGGTCCTCGAACCTCACGACAGCCTTCGGTTTCTGGAATAGTAATATTTTTGGGGTCGTCATCCTCCGCCTCCACTTGTATGTTATAACATTCTAGGGTGCTTCTTAATTGGGTTGCCCATACTGGTTGAAGCATTTCCAGTGGCTCCTATGGTATCTTGAAGATGGCGGCTTTTACTGCTTGCAACGCATCATCAATAGTATCTGACCACTGGTCTTCAAATGTGAATGTTAACAAAAATCCCTCATGCAAGACATCTGATTTTCTCATACCATGTCGGAGTTCTGTCTCAATATACCAGTTCATGGGTATGATGTGCAGGGTATGATAGAATAAGTGTAACCATTCAGGCTATGGTTCTTCCCCATAGACCTTGGTCCATTTTGCAAGGTGCATGTGTGGGTCCTCTCATATCTTCTAACCATAGTTCCAGTTTCCCAAATCATAGGCACATCATCCTTCTGCATCTACACCAGTCCTCAAAATTTCCTTGATGTGTACCCCACCATCGTGCGGGTGTTGCACGCAGTGCCCACTTCAACGCATTGAACCGTTGTTGTTTCGGTACTGCACTTTCAAATTTGCTCAGGTATTCATCCACCACTATGAATCCATCATATGTTGGAAGCTCTCTTGCCTTTGTTGTCATGTAAAACAGTGATCTAACCATCATGTTGCAATTCAACGTTGTCATTTCATGCAACTGATTCTGCCACCGCTCTACTTCTTCATCTGAAGCTGAAGTGTAGGAGCTTTCGCACTCCCATGAGATCCTCCCATCTGCAGTCAGATTCACCTAATCCTGGTCTTGCATAGGTATCTTGTAAACACAATCAAGATCATTGTCACTATCATCATTGTGCATTGGTTCAGTGTAGCATGCTCCTTCAACTGGGTCCAGTGGGACTACTACACGTAGTGACTTTTTCTCAAAGATCATTTTGCGCTTCTTCAGGTTGATGACTCCATTCATATCGGTGTCCTAGTCTATTCCTAACAGCGTGGGATAGGGATTACTGTCATCAAAAATATGTATTACTTCAAAATTTTCTTGTGCGCTCGTGCCTTCAATATCAACTATTACCCCTTGCATCCTCCTCATGGGCAAAATCTTCTCTTGGTTCACCATTCGTAATTGAACAGGGGACCATTGTAATGTGGGCCTGCCCATGCATTCCCATGTTTTCTTTCGTAATACACTCATGTCCGAACTCATATCTCGGATTACCTAATCCATTTCATACTCACCAATCTATGCAGTCAACCTCATTTCCCTTCCAGTGTGCAATGCATGCTTCAACAATTTCCGGACTACATGAGGTTCTCCTGATCCCGTGCACCTGGTGATCAGTTCCTATAGTCCTTTAACTATCTTGCTATCATGCAGTAGTTTCATGCATGTCTCCATAAGGTAGTGAGCATTGAAGAATCCATTCTTGGCTCTGGTTGATCCTTACTACCTAAAGTGGAGGCCTCCGTGAAGCTCTTCTTAGCTTCCATGAATGTCTCCTTTGCACGTTCTAAGTCAAACTCAAGTTCCTTTGTAGGAGCCTTGCAAACCCATGTACTTTCCTCTGGTTGCTTCCGTGTATCCTCTCTCATGGCCATACTGCTTCTGAGCATCATGTTTACATTCGGGTCCTCTTCGCATGGCTCAGACCTCATCATTTGTATATTCTGAGTCGGGGGAGGCTGGTATGCCTCTTTTTTGTGCATCCTCATGATCAATGTAGGACAGTCTATTGTTCATGATCAAAATGAGCACAATACGAACAAGATATCCTCGTCGGGTTGGTACAATCATGGGCATAATGCCCTGGTCCTCCGCAATTGTAACAAATTAATTGTCCGCGGCCCCCTCTTGGTCCCATTCCACCTTGTCCTTGACCTTTCCCTTGAAATCTAGTGTGTGCCATCCCTGCATCTGGATTGAGGGCTCGCATTTCCATTTGCATCCTATAGGTAGGGGTCCAATCCATCATTAGCTTGTAACTACAACAAGTGCGCTCATCGTGGCGTACCAACCTATAGAAATTACAAAACAATTGCTAGGGTGTCTGTGTATACTTCTATAACAAATGACAATTATCCATCGTGTGTTTCCCTCCTATCTGACAAATCGTGCACCATAGGGAGGGTGCTGCTCTCGGATCTTCCTATGCCTCTAGTCTCAATGGCATTGGCCCTCCTCCTGCCAAGTAGTTCACGAATACTAGGCAATGATCCTTGTCATGGCCCTGTCCTTTACATTTTAAGCACCATACTTCCTCGTGCACCTCTAGCCGTGGTGGCCTATCTTGCTTCAAACTTTGCATTTCCAAACACAGATTCTGTAGTTGCGTGTGGATTTGTTGAACTCCCAACCCAGGGTCTTGTATTGGGGTCTCATGTAATCTCATTGCCATTTCCAACGCTTCGGCTTGGGTGGAAAGTTTATGTTGTGACAGTGTTGTCCTCAAGTGCGGTATCAGAGATGCTACAAACCATGCGCGATGTTGTCCATCTATCAACATCATATTGGCTTCGTAGGCCATACTCTTCAGCTGTTGATCCAGATCCCAGGGGGTCTCGCCTGGGAGCATCGCGATTTCTTTAAACCTGATGATTGATTGTGTTTCTGACTTTAGCCTGCTAAATTCCCTATTCAACGCATTCTGGATCTTTGCTATCCTTGCATTTGAGTGGTTGTTAGAGTGCTTGATATACCATGTTAATGCACGATCCTGTAGTGTGCTCACCAATGTGGCCTTCTTAATATTGTCATCCGTGACACCTTGTGATTCCCATACTGCTCTTACCACGAATTAGAATTGGTCTGGATCTTCATTCCCTACTCCTATGAATACTGGTAGTTTTATCATGCTCACCATAATGAACTCTAGAGGTGGTGGAGGTGGAGTGGGTGGAGATGGAGGTGAGGGAGGGGAAGCGGGTGGTGGTGTGGGTGGAGGTAGTAACCACAGGATGCGCTACCTTGTCAAACTGACCACGCTTCTCGGAGAGACCTTAGTGAACTCTTCCTCACTCTCTCACGAGGGTGAAATTAAGGGACTGTTTTCTAATTCTTTGCTACTCTTGTAGATATTTCTGCTCTGCGTAGTCCCAAACATTAATGTATTCACATGACCCTTTTTTCACACAATAGCATCTTAATCCAAGTATTCAAATATTTAATATACTTATCTCGCGGTCCTTTGAGAAAGAGTTGCTCTGCCTCGCTATAGCTCACGATCATGTCTACCACAAACTCAATGATAAATCCCCCTATTATCCGGTCGAGCCAATGTTCCACAGCTTGCGCGATCTTATCTTCTAATGCCTCTAGTTTGCGCACTAATTCCAGAGTCCACACTATCGATTGGTCGAGCCTACACCTTCCTTGGTTGTCGGCTAACCTCGCGATCCACTCATACAGCTCAGAAGGAAAGGATGCAAAGAAAATTTTGTGGATTTTCGTATGCACGTAGTGCTCCAACCACTTTTCCTAGATACTTGCGGAGTTTTGTTTTCTTGTGTCACGAACTCGTGAATCTTCTTGTCCAACCACTCTTCAAATTCCTTCTTTGTTGGGTTCTAGTGGCACGACATCAAACATCCCTTATGCACATCCTAGTCCCAGTAACGGAACCATTTGTTGGCTTAGTGGGGCCTGACCTAGGTTTAGAAGTAATTTAGCCAAGCAAATCCCAGTACTACTGGCCCTTTCAACAACAGTTCGTGGAGTGCAGATTGAGGTCTCACCCAAAGTAGTATGGGAGTGTGCTAGAACCAAGTTTCTGCACCCTGGGGATGTCTAATATGAGGTGATTGGTATGCGGTCCAACCTTCGTACTCACTGTGCTACACACACCAGCGGGCACCCCGCGCCCTGCGATACTGTCTTCGTGCAGTTCTAGATGCAGTGTGGCCCATGTTGTTTACCCAAGTCTTCCTTAATAAGGCTTTGTTAGCTAATTACTTAGATTATTTTCATATATAAGCATTCATACAAGTATTCATCTATTGCGTGCTGTAAATAAACAGAGCAAAAGTAATTCATAAAATTAAAGTATGGATTCAAGAACAGATACACAGAGTAAACTTCTCTTTATTAATTTTCAATCCCAAGTATAGACCCGACTCCACCTTGTGCACTCAGCTACAGAGGTATGCACACTTAGCTGTAGATTCCTCTAGGCCTCTGCACACTCAGATGTAGAGCCTCTTCCTACTACTATGACCCAGTACACTTTAGATCCAACTCTAACCCTAAACCATGCCTTTGCTATTATATCTATCCTTAGCAATATTTACACTTAGAGCCTCGCCCTATTTATACAATCCCATGGTCTGTGGACCATGGGTAGGCCAACCCAGCTTTACATTAAATTACAATATTTTAGGGTAGACAACCCTATGACTCATTCTAGACTTCATGCTCTGTGCGTGCAATTCAAGGAGTCTTACAACCTAATTGACCAAAACTTCAACTTTGAGCCCCAAAAACGTGCTTCGGGGTATCCCATGCCCAACAAGAGTCTTACAAGGAAAGAAGAAAACTAGATTAGTTAGGATGGTAACAGTTTTGCAGGCAAAGTGTAGCCACAAGAAAGGGTGTGTTTTATTCACAGTGCACATTTCTAGTGCAAAAGTTAAGGAGGTTGGGATGAAGATGTTCTGAGCAGGTACCCAGTTCTACAATTGTTCCAGGATGTAGAAAATCCTGTAAATTCACAAGCTCATGCAATTTACTAAAGTAGAGGACAAGAATCTACTTCTACTTTCAACTAACGGAAGCCAATGTATCAAATAAAACAATATGAACAAAAGGAAGATAAATCAATGGCACATAACAAAAGATGTATCTATGGAAGGCCACTACCAAAACCCCACTATCTATATTACATATACCAAAAATATGAGTGAAGATACAAAGCTTGTTCTCACTAGAAAATTTCCGCACAATTATGCTCAACTCTCTCAGTTCACAAGCTAGCTCTTGGCCAACACCTAGCCAATTATGCAGCTCTCCAATCCCCTAATCTCTTATGTAATTCCTAGGATGAATAACCCATATTTAAAGGGAATACATGCTTCCAAAATTGCACAATCCAAAAATAGGATCAGTCTCTGATGCATGCATGATATTTACACTCCAATAAATAATACAACTGATAGTACATTGTTCCTACATTCTAGTCTCAACTGGGTCTTTCTTAGAATCAACATGCATGAGTTTCTGATGAGGGGATCTTTAGTTACCTAGAGTGACACTTGTGGATGCACTACTGCACCAATTGACTTTTAACTCTCTATTAGTTCCACAAACGGTTTGAAACTAATTTAACTGAAATTAACTCAGTAAACCGAGTGATCTAATTTCCAACTCAATTTAAACTCATACTAGACCCCTAAACTTAGGGAGAACATATAAATGACTATATAAAGATTTCCAACTCGAAATTCCTAAGCTAATTAAGTTAATTAAAATTAATTAACTATTTACAAGTTTCTATGAGAATAGAATTCGATTTTAATTCTTAGTTTAATTCAAGGACAAATTAAACTGGAATTTCTTGTTGCCATTTCTCAACAGAGGATGTATTTCCCCAGGAAATTTCAAAGTTGCCACCTCATAGTGAGGTAGAATTTTCTATTGGGTTGGTGCTAGAGGTAGCTCTAGCATTAAAGGAACCTGACATGATGAGTACACCTGAGTTGGTAGAATTGAAGTTGCAGTTGAAGGAAATGTTGGATAAGGGATACATTAGGCCAAGTGTATCACCATGGAGCACACCGTTACTATTTCTGAAGAAGAAGGATGGTACTCTCATATTATGCATTAAATATAGGTAGTTGAACAAGGTGACAATCAGGAAAATGTATTCATTGTCAAGGATTGATGAATTGTTTGATTAGTTGAAGGGAGAAACAATGTTCTTGAAGATTTATCTAAGATCCAGATACCACCAGGTACACATCAAAGAGGAGGACATTTAC
The DNA here is from genome assembly GCA_000404065.3 of Pinus taeda. NCBI lineage: Eukaryota > Viridiplantae > Streptophyta > Pinopsida > Pinales > Pinaceae > Pinus > Pinus taeda. Next base: position 68,549 of record APFE030318993.1, read on the forward strand.
AAGACAAATTTTTTGACCAAGTGTGGGCATTACGAGTTTGTTATAGTTCCATTCAATTTGACTAATGCTCTAGCTAAATTTATGTGCTTGATGAAGAATTTGTCGCATCCATATTTAAATAAGTTTGTTATTGTGTTCATTGTGACATATTGGTATATTCTAAAAATGAGGAAGAGCATGTTGAACACTTAGAGGCAGTGTTGAGGTTGTTAAGAGAGCATCAGTTGGATTCTAATGTCAACAAGTGTAGTTTCTTCCAGACTAAGGTACATTACTTGGGACATGTTGTCTCAAAGAAGGGAATTGCAGTCGATCTAGAAAATATAAGGAACATTATGGAGTGGGTAACTCCTAGAAATGTAGATGGGGTGAGATCCTTCATGGGGTTGGCAAGTTATTAATGGAGGTTCATCAGGAGCTTCTCACAGATTGCTTATTCTATCACACCATTGTAGAGAAAATGTAAGAAATTTGAATGGACAGATGAGTGTGAGGCTTGTTTTGAACAGCTCAAGAAGTTGTTGACACATGCACTAGTGTTAAAGATTGCTGATTTGAACAAAGAGTTTGTAGTATGCACAAATGCTTGCAAGAAAGGACTTGGTGGAGTCCTTATGCAGGATGGACAAGTGGTATGCTATGAGTCACAAAATCTGAATGAGCACGAGCAGAACTACCCCACACATGATCTTGTGTTGGCAAGGATCATACATGCATTGAATATATGGAGGCACTATCTTCTAGGTAGGATGCTTATGTTGTTGAGTGATCACAGTGGTTTGCATATCTATTTGACCAACCGAACTTGCATGGTAGGTAGGCTCGATGGTTGGACAAGAGAAATGAGTTCGATTTTGAGATCAGGGATATCAAAGGTAAAGAGAATAAGGTGGCAGATGCTCTTAGCAGGCAGATACAAGTAAATCACTTAGCAGCTATGAGCTCCTATGGGACAAAATTACACTATAGCATCTTCCAGACATGTCAACAGGATGTCAACTATATGGATATTGTGCATAGGTATAGGTATAGATGGTGGTACATGTACAGGTATAGGTAGTAGTACATGTACAGGTACAGCTAAAAGTGCAGGGGCACAAAATGTAGACTATTGCCTTAAAACAAATGGATTGGTTAGATTCAAAGACAAGATATATGTGTTAGACAGAAGTGAGCTCAAGAAGGTGATGTTGAGGGAGTTTCATGTGAAGCCATGCTATCAGAAGACATTTATGATAGTGAAGAAATTTTATTATTGGCTAAACCTGAAAAAGGATGTAGTAGAGTTTGTGGCTAGGTGTTTCGATTGTAAGTGTGTGAAGGAAGAATGTAACCATCCTGGTTAACTGCTACAACTGATTGCAATTATAGAATGGAAATGGGAGGTCATTTCCATGGACTTCATCATAGGTTTGCTAAGAATAGTGAGACAACATGATTCCATCATGGTTGTTGAGGACAGGTTGAAAAAGGTTACACACTTCATTCAAGTGAAGTCTACATTCTTTGATAGTGATGTAGCATAGGTATTCATCAAAGATCTGATTAGATTTCATGGAGTTCCAAAGAATATTGTGTCATGCAGGGATGCAAAGTTCACTTCTAAGTTTTCGAAGGAGTTGTTTGTAGTTTTGGGCATAGAGTTGGCATTCAGTATAGCTTATTATCCAAAGACTAATGGACAAACAGAGAGGTTGAACATGATAATTGAGGACATGTTAAGGATTTATGTTATGCATCAACAAAAAAAGTGGGAAGAGTATCTCCCACTGGTAGAGTTCTTTTAAAACAATGGGTATCAAGAATCTTTGAAGATGAGTCTGTTTGAGGCATTGTATGGGCACGGTTGCAATAGTCCCATAAGTTGGAGTGATTTAGTTAACAGGGTTTTGATTGGACCAAACGTGATAGTGGACATGGAACAAAAAATACAAGTTATAAAGAAGAATCTAAAGGAAACACAGGATAGGCAGAAGATCTATGCATATTAGAACAGGTTGTTCTAGGAATTCTAGGTTGGGGAAAAAGTGTACTTGCATATCAAACCAAAGAAGAGCTCCTTGTGGATTGGATCATGTGCCAAGTTGGCACCATAGTTTTGTGGACCCTTCAGTATTATTGAGAGGATTGGAATAGTATCCTATCAACTTGCACTTCCTCGAACAGTGAAATTACATGATGTTTTTCATGTGTCATTTCTTAAGAAGTATGTTAATGATGTTGATCATGTTATTGATTGGTATGTATTACAGGTGGAACCAAATGGAGAATTCTAGTTAGAGCTTTAGTGTATATTGTAGAAAAAGGTGCTCATGCTTCGGAATCGAGCAATCGAGAAGGGTAAGGTGCAATGGAAGCACTTTGGGCCCGACGAAGCTACATGGGAGATGTCGAATTAGGTGTGGGCTATGTATCCTTCATTGTTTGCCAGTTGAGGCAAAGTAATTTTGGTATAGTGTTTTGGTATATGTATTGTTATATGTTTGGTACACGTTTTGCTAATGTTTTGTATATGTACATATGTATATGGATGTAAATGCCACAATTAGCTATTTTATAAAGCTCCAATAAGCAGTATGGGTGTCATGTCATTATGATGTTATATTTTTTATGTTGTCATACTAGTTTGCTTCTCAGCAGGGTGATGAGCCCCAAAATTAGTAACAATTTCGGCTCATTTGGCCTAATTTTCCTTGTTCAGTCCTTGTTCAAATCCATCATTTTCTATAGTTTATGCATTATTTTTAGTATGTTTATGTCTTTGGTACGAATAGGGGAAGTCACTTGTCCTAGGTGGTTAACACGTGTCTATTTCAGGTTTTTTGACATCTATTGGAGCAAAGTTAAAGCAATCATGAGCTATAAGGCAGCCAAGCCTGAGGTGAGGACTTGAAGGGGGGGTGCCTATGCATTCAATGACCCTGCCTCGGGATCTTCACCTCCAACTCCGAGCTCCAAAGACCACCAAACCAAATCTAGAAGGCAGCCAAGTAGCATTTAGAAAGGGACTGTTTAAATCATAGTTTGACAGCCAAGTTCCACAAATTGAGGTAGCCAGCTAGGTCCCTCGTGATCTATAAATGTTGAGGCCTCAGCCTTCGTAAAAATACTTTTGAAACTATTTTGTACTTTGCACCTCAGTGCTGCAGCTCTATTTTGTTCCTTTGTAGCCATTTTTGGCATGACTGTTATGATTCTTTTTGGATAATGAGAAGCATTTTGGTTTCCTATCAAATCTGAGTTTTTCATGAGAGCTTGGGACCTCCTTTCTGTATTGTTACTTTTCCTTTATGTATCACTGTTTTCCTTTATGCATTTGAATATATTTATGTTGAGTAGATTTCGTTATGGTTGCTGGAATAGATCATTGTTTATGAATGATTTTGGTTTAGGTGTTTTGGTAGGATGATAATAGAAAAACCTCCAAGAAAAGGGACAACCACACTCTTGGGTTTCGCCTCATCCTTATTGGATTTGGGGCTGGAATTGAGGAAACAATGTCGCCTCACAAAAACACTAGTTTGCTTGTTTATGCAATATTTTAGTGTGCTTGTTTTATTAGCAGAGATTAGTCATGGGTTTGGACATCTGAAATGTTTGTTTACATAGATGGTGTACAAAATTCTCTTCCCAAATAAAGTTACTGCTCATTTATGTTGTTGATGGTTAGGCTAGACTACTTTAGGATTTGATCATTTGCAGGTCTTTGTTGATTTGATCAAGGTACACTGTGCATGGCATCTTCATTTATTCATTCATCTACCCAAAGTATCATCTAAGCCACCTGTCATGTCTCTTAGATAAGTTTCTCGTTCCCTATCTACCCTTTTTGTCCACGAATCCTTACCTCCCTACCCTATCATTGCCTTAGCCTTCTTCAAGCCAAGTCAGCCTTCTACATCTCTTCACCAATCGACCCACCAGTCCTTAGGCCATTTTTAGACCCCTATCCTACCTCCAGATCCATCCATGCACCTTCCCTCACTCATCCATCCCCTAAAAACCGATTTCCAAACATCCTGTAGAAATTCTGGAACTTCCTGTAGAAATTTTGGAACATCATGTAGAACCCCTGCAGACTTCCTGTAGAAGCTCACAAGTGAGGTTTCCTGATAGCCAAACCTTGTGAAACTGTGGGGAAGAGTGTTTGGGACTCCTTAGACCCTCTCTGAACCTCTCCAACCATTTCCAAGCATTCCTCTTCCTTGATCCACTCCTGCACAATGAAGCACAGTTCAAGCATATGCATGTGAAAATCGACACTTAACCAAAAAAAATACAAAAAGATAATTTCTAGGACAAAAGTAGTCTAAGACATATGCATTTTCCCTTTTTGAATTCAATGGCATCTCATTTAGTAGTTTGCATTCTCATTTCCGCATCAGTAGAACTAGCTGGTAGAATTAGGGTCTGCTAGGGTTTGCATTTCTTTTTGGCTTTCAGTCTCTTTTCACAAGTAGATTAGCTTCCTTTGAGTTAGCTTTCATCCATCACTTAAAAGCTTCTTCTGAGAACTAATAGAAGTTGGCTAAAGCCCCTAGCGGACTTGTGTCGGCTGACTAAGTGACAGCTGCGACAAGAGCTAGTACTTGTGCATACAACACCGTTGCTTCCAAGTTTGTTACGAAGAACTAGGTTGATAAAAGTAAAGAAGGGAGTCCCAGGAGTTGCAGCATTATTTCTGCAATACTGGAGCTCACCATCTTTTTGGTGCCATTGCTAGGGAAGCGTCAGAGTATTTGTGATTGTTGCTTTTCTTCTATCTTCTACTACAACCTTCTGCTAAATAGTTTATTTCATTTCCATTCTGCAATTTCATTTTTGCAAAAGTAGAGTAGACATTTCCTGCTTTCATAGATTAGCATTTCAATTCCGGAATTTCAATTTTGCAAGCATATATTAGAACTTCAATTCTGCAAGCGTAAATTAGCATTTCAATTCTGCAAAATAGATTAGTCCTTTCCTGCTTTCATTTCAATTCCGCATTTTCCTTTCAGTAAGATAGTTAGTTGCAGTTCAATTTATTCTCATTTTGCAGGTACAAGAAAAAGATACAAGAAAAACAAGAAAAAGTATTTCCATTTCATGCCTCGTAGGAACAGAGATAAAACCAGCAAATTCTTACCCAACACCCCCACCACATCACTGAGTCAACCTTCTCTTTTCTCTGGTGACAGTGAGCCAGAAGATCCTATAGGTGAACCTCCTGAGATATATGAAGATCCTATAGCAGAAGAAGAGTTAGGAAACATTCCATCTGAAGCCATGGTTGAAAACCAAAACGGTAGAAGAGAAGACAAGAGAATAGAGGGTGCCTTTCCCATTCGAGAGACCAATGGAGACATGAAAATGAAAAACATAAGTCCCTCTGCACTACCTCATTTCGATGGTCTGACCACTGAGGACCCTGATACCTTCCTGTTTGAGTTTGTTGTCCTTTGTCGAACTTATGACTATGCTGAGGATGAGAAAAAGCTGAAACTCTTTCCCTCTACCCTCAAGGATGTAGCATTACGCTGGTTCATGGGGTTACTTGGAAACAATATCACCACTTGGGCTCAAATGCAACAAGCTTTCAACGCCAAGTACAGAGACTACTGGAGGTCCAAGGAAACTAAGGGGGAAATCTTTTGGATGACCATGGGCAGTGATGAATGTTTGGAAGACTATGAGGAAAGGTTCCAACTCAGTTATAAACTGGCTAGGTGCACACTTGACCCGGAATCTCTGAAGTTGGTTCTGCTCCGAGGAGTCCCTGAAGACCTTCTAGACACCCTTAACCCACTTGCTGGAGGAGATATCTACTAACTACCTTATGAGGACATAGAGACCGTGTTTAGAAACCATTCTAGGGAGGCTCGGAAGAGAGGTAGGGGAAGTCATCTCTCAGCTAGTACCTCTCTCTCCAAGCATGAGTTTGCTAACCAGATGGGAGATCTTAAGAGCGAAATGAGACAGACCATTGCCATGCAACTTGATACCTTCCGAATTCAGCAGAAGAAAGAAGAAGTTGAGAGGGCTTTGGCCATTTTTTGTCCTAGATGCACAAGGAAGCACCCCAAGAATGAGTGTCCATTACACTCAGTAGAGGTATGTTTCATGTGTGAGGAAGACCATCCCACCAACCAATGCCCTACCTTGCCTGGATTTAAAGCCATGTACCTAGGGACTGAGGTGGCTACTGAAACTCTCTACTTCCTCAACCAAAGGAGGCATCATGGACCCAGACCTTATCAGCAGGGGATGCAAGGGTCATCCCAAGCTTATTACCACCCCAACCAACCTGCTCATATGCCTTCTTGGGGTCCGCCTGCTCATCCTTCCTGGTCCGCACCTCCTCCATGGTCTTATCCATCTCCATACCAAACTCAACCTCCTTCTCAAACATTTCACTCTCATGCCCAACCGTAACCTCAGTGGAATGCACCTCAACTAGGGTGGAGGCCCCAGTACAACACTCCTCCCGCCATTTTACCTCCACAACCAACTCAACCTCAACCATTACCTCCTACTCGTCCAAGACAACCCCAGATTCCTACTCAACCGAACCTGAACCCCAACAACAGACAGGCCCAACAGGTATATACTGGGGAGACGACATGCCCTACCTATGCTGTGGAGATCCAGGAGATCAACCCGCGGTCTGGGAAAGTCCTCCCAGAACGCCAGCCTCCTCCCTTAGAAGAGGAGGAAGAGAGACAGGAAAGTGAACCCCAAGCCATTCCACCCTTTCCTAAGCGACTCACAGCAACCACACAACCCAACCCAGAGGAAGACGAGCTTCTGGGAGAACTCAAGCAGTTGTGTGTGAAAATTCCACTTCTCCAGGCCATCAAATATGTACCAATTTACAACAAATTGATTAAAGAAAAGTGTTTCAAGCACCCAAGTAGGCGAAAGAAAGATGCCTCGACCATCAATTTCATAGGACAACTATCCGATCTCATGTTGGGGCAAGTAATCTGTCCGAAGTATTTGGACCTTGGGAGCCCTGTAGTTGATGTCCACATCAATGGCACCATTATACCCCACACTCTGATTGATTTAGTGGCTGCCATCAATGTGATGACCAGGGACACCATGCTTAAGCTCAATCTTCAGAGTTCCCTAAGGAAGACCTTGACAGTGCTTCAATTGGCAAACCGCTCCATCGTGACTCCCGAAGGGATTGTGGAGGAAGTATTGGTCTCTATTGATTCCTGGGAATACCCTGTAGACTTTTTGGTTCTCCAGCCTAAGGCAAAACTCATAGGGTATCCCCTCATTTTGGGAAGGCCTTGGCTGGCCACTGCAAATGCTTACATCAGCTACCGAGCCGGAAGCATGACCATCAAAAATGGGCCTATGTCCAAACAGTTGGTCCTATACCCTCCTGCCCAACCTCTGCTAGAACATGACTTACCCCTCTGGTTGGAAGAAGAAGAAGAGGATGAGGTCTACTCTGCATTATGCATAGTAGAAGCCAGCAGGGGAGGTCCTCCAATCGAGGATGATTTGATTGAAAACTTGATCCAAAATCCTCCCCCTAGTGAGCTATCCTTGGAAGAATTGGTGGAAGACACCCAGGCCAATGCTGTAGTGGACTTAGGTGCCACTAGTCTGACCACCCCCAGAGTTAAGAATGTGGAGTTTGGCCCTGAGAAGACTTTGAAGATAAACTCCTCTCTCTCTCCCTCTCAGGAAAAGGAGCTATGTAGCCTCTTGACCTACCATTTGGAGGCCTTGGCCCAGAGCTACAAGGAAATGAAGGGAATCCATCCCTCAGTATGTACTCATCATATCTACATAAAGGAGGACTGTAAACCAGTCAGGCAACCTCAGAGGAGGATGAATCTAGCCCTCAAAGACATTTTTAAAGAAGAAGTGCAAAAATTGTTGGAAGCAAGATTCATCTACCCCATCTTGGATAGCGAATGGGTTTCCCCTCTAGTGTTGGTGCCCAAGAAAAATGGGAAATGGAGAATCTGTGTGGACTACAGATAATTGAACAAAGCCACCAAGAAAAACCACTTCCCTTTACCTTTCATATATCAAGTGTTGGATGGACTGACAGGGAAGAGAATTTTCTCTTTCCTAGATGGGTTCAGCGGGTACAACCAGATTCAAATTAGCCCGGAGGACCAAGATAAGACCACTTTCACTTGTCCATGGGGTACCTTCACCTACCGTGTCCTTCCCTTTGGGTTATGTAATGCCCTTGCCACTTTCCAGAGGGCTGTATTAAGCATCTTTTCCGAATTGGTCCATGATTCGGTAGAAATCTATATGGATGACTTTACTCCTTACGGGTCTAGCTTCTAGGAAGCCTTGTTCAACTTGGGAAAAGTTTTGAGCAAGTGCATTGAGATGAACCTATCCCTTAGTCCTAAGAAATGTGAGTTCCTGATGACTGAAGGGACCGTGTTAGGCCATACCATTTCTCGCCAAGGGTTACAGGTGGATCCTAACAAAGTTGTTATCATCAAAAGGGTCCCCCCTCCTCAGAAGGTGAGAGATGTCTGGAGTTTCCTAGGCTTAGCCGGGTATTACCACAGATTCATTAAAGACTTTAGTAAGCTAGCCTCACCTTCGTTTGGCCTCTTAGCAAAAGATGTTGAATTTAAATGGTCGGATGACTGCCAGAAGGCCCTGAATGAGTTGAAGGATAAGTTGGTGTCTGCTCCAATTCTGAGAGGCCTGAATTGGGCCCTACCTTTCCACATCCACACTGATGCCTCGAACAAAGCCATAGGGGAAGCTTTAGGACAAGTTGAATAAAAAATCCCATATGCTATATACTTTGTCAGTAAAAACTTATCCAAGGTAGAAATGAATTATACGGTAACTGAGAAAGAGTTCCTAGTTGTGGTCCATGCCCTGAACAAGTTTTGACACTATATCACTGGCTATCAAACATTTGTACATACTGACCATGCTACAATCTGATATTTAATGAATAAGCCTGATGTGAATGCTCGTATTATTAGATGGTTACTTTTGTTGCAGCAGTTTGATTTGACCATCGTTGACAAACCAGGTAAAGAAAATGTTGTTGCTGACTTTTTGTCTAGAGTGAATTTGATTGCAGGTGAAGAAGAAACAGTGGATGACCAGATGCCGGATGAGCATCTGTTTACTATCTTAGTACTCTCCCCATGCTTTGCTAACATAGCCAACTATCTGGTCTCCACACAGTTCCCTCCACACTTATCCTCAAAGGAGAAGAGCAGAATTGTGAGGAAAAGTGCCTCATTCACTTGGATCGAGGGCAACTTGTTCAAACTTGGCCCTGATAAGATCTTAAGGCATTGTGTGAGGGAGGAGGAAGTCTTTGACATCCTCCTAACTTGTCATGATGGGCCTTGTGGAGGACATTTTGCTGCCAAGAGGACTGCCTTCAAGATTCTACAAGCAGGCTACTATTGGCCCACTCTTCAGAAGATGTTAGAAGATATATCAGCCAATGTGACCGATGCCAAAGGATGGGGAAACCAACCCCAAGGGATGAAATGCCTCTCCAACCTCAGGTGACACTTGAGCCATTTGAGAAGTGGGATATGGATTTTGTGGGCCCTATCAACCCTCCTTCAAGGCAAAAGTCTTACATCATTGTGTGCATAGATTATCTGACAAAGTGGGTAGAAACCAAAGCAGTCAAAGCAGCAACAGAAGAAAAGGTGGCCGAGTTCTTAAGAGAAAACATTTTCTACAAATTTGGCTACCCAAGAGAGATAGTCACCGATCAAGGAAGCCAGTTCACCTCCAATTTGATTGAATTCCTACTTGCTCATCACAAAATCAAGCATAGGACTTCCACTCCATATCATCCTCAAGCGAATGGGCAAGTGGAAGTCACCAACAGAGCATTGGAGGGGATCTTGACTAAGGTGGTGAGCAGTAGCATAAGTGATTGGGCAGATCGCCTGGTTGAGGCCACTTGGGCCTACAACACCACTTGGAAGACCACAACCAGCTTCACACCCTATGAGCTAGTCTATGGAAAGAGAGCTTTGCTGTCAATTGAGTTTGAATACAACACATTGAGGATGGCAGCTTAGCTGGACCTAGATCTCAGCCATGCTTAACAAGAAAGGTTAATGTAGCTGAATGGGTTGGACGAACTTCGAATGTAGGCCCTCCTCCACTCAGAAGTGACTCAACTTTAGAGGAAGGTGTGGCATGACCGACACCTCAATGACAAACAATTCCAGCCGGGAGATTGGGCGCTGCTATATGATTCCAGACATAAGGATTTCAAAGGAAATATGAGAACGAGGTGGATAGGACCATATGTAGTGGAAAGCTGTAATGACAATGGTTTCATCCTTATCTGGACTATTTACGAAGAAGCCATTCCCATGCTCATCAATGGGAATCGACTAAAGATCTACAGGAAACCTCTTTTGAGGCAAGAGTTCGTCAAAACCATGGAAAAATCAGTGCTGGTCATAGAGAAGGGTTCTGTCTCTATTTTGGGCACACCCTGAGCATCATTTCATATTCAAAAAAAAAAGAAAAAAAAGAAAAAAAGAAAAAAAATGCAATAAAAATATCCTTGGGTGAAAACCTTTCTGAGGCGCCCAAGGCAGGTGGTAGGGGTGAAAACCTCATTGAGGCGCCCCTGCTGTCTCTTAAAAAGAAAAAATGGGAATAAAAATATCCTTGGGTGAAAACCTTTTTAAGGCGCCCAAGGCAGGCGGTAGGGGTGAAAACCTCATTGAGGCGCCCCTGCTGTCCCTTAAAAAAAAAAAAAAAGAGAAGAAAAAAAAAAGGAAAAAAGGAAAAAGAAAAGAGAAACAAGAAGAAAAATCTCTGAAAAAGTTTCAGGTTGCAGGTATATAGCACACAAAAGGAGGACTGTCAACTCAAAGACAAGGGTCTCTATCAAGCTACCAGACAACCTCTCATGCACACCCACCATGAAAATTCATATTTGCAAAGCTTGGGGCACAATCAGACCATGGTTCAGCCTTCTACAGGAAGCTACAAGACTTTCTACAGGAAGTTTTGTATTTCTACAGGAAACTTCCTGTAGAACGTTTGGACAGGCTAGAATCGACTGTAGGGAAGGATTTGGAGCTTTAAGTCGACTGAGGAGGCATGCAACCACCCTTTTCTACCATCTACTCGCTCCACCACTTTTCACCACCGCCACTCCAATATGAGAAAGCAGACTTGCACATGCAACCAAAACTTTGTTTTCTTAAATAAGGAAAATTGTGATTTTTCAATCTCAGAAATAAGGCCTTCTGAGGCTCGAGCGCTCACCTGTTTAGGTGACCTCAAGACCTTTCACCTATGAACTTGGACTCAAATTATGATAGCATGCACCCCAAGAGGAGAAACGGCTACAGGATGTCCTACTGGAATCCTGTAGCATCTGATCCAGCTGGAGTACCTGCCAAGAAAACACCAACAGCTTGCAGAACCAGTACATGCCATGTTTGCCACCAGAGGAAAGGGTCTCCAAGACTCATAGCCAGCAGCAGCCAATGAAGGAAAGCTCCAGCACCTAACCATGAAGCAGCAACACACGGATCCAGCATCCTTCGTCTTGAAACCTGGAAAAAGCCACGTCCACGACCACACAGGTAAGTAACTAACCTTATTTCATCCAATTGCATGAACTATACTCTGAATGTGCACAACTTTGAAAATGGGCGGATTGAACAAGGCTTGTTGCCACTCAACTGGCCACCACAGCACGTCAAGCAGCCTCGTAGGATCCGAACTAGATCAATTATGCTGAAAGGATAGATAATTGGCACATGGGAAATGTCTAGTCGGGAAGAAGCAGAGGTATGACAAGATTGGCGGCGGTAACTCCAGCAAAGAGAATTCGATAGTCAGGGGCACGCTGGGATATGATTGCGGTGACGTCGGCCAATGGACCATCAGGGACAACTCAACCCCACACCATGAATTCCGCAGCAATTCGAAATTAGCCGGTTGATACTTTTGATGCACTGTAGCCATTTATGAAACAACCGTTTCCCAGCCGAATGTGCATCCTCTTCCTCTGCAAGTGGTTAACCCGAAGTTTTCTACCTATTCAAACATCCTGCTACCGCTCAGACTGGTCCTGCGCTACCGTAAACTCCTCCAGAAGCCAAGAACAAACTTCTACAGGAAACTGTGCTATAAGAAAGGCGACATCCGAAGCAGTGCAGACTGTTCATGTTGAGGGCGGCAAATTTTGGAGGTAGGCAGAATTTAACCTCCCCATGCAAAGAAAATTTTTCAAAGGTGGTGCAATTGACGTAGAAAAGGGGTACAAAAATTTAAGTGCAATTATGTCTGGTTTTATATATGCATCGCTACTAAAATCATCATAGTCATCTGCATGAGCAACTTTCTTCACACATGAATGAAAACTCCTTCCTGTAGAGGGTGATACCCTACTAAAACACTGTCAAAATTGTAAATTTTACGCCGCTGAGTGTATAACGGAGACTTAGCTCTGCGCTCCGAGTGAAAATTCTCGAAATCCTCCTTCTGTACAGCTAAGCAGGCAAATTCAGTAGGGTAATCGACCAAAGGTATCTTTTTTTTTTTCTGCTCTAAGGAGAGGATCCACCCAGAATTCTCAGTCTGCAAGCGCAAACATAGAATTTTACCATGCCAGGTGGGTTCATTCGAAAGGAACCGTTAGATTCAAAGAAGTTACGGGAAAACCTTGAGGTGGTAGGCCTGTTTTCCCGTGCACAATGGATGTCATTTTGTGACAAGATCCAAGGGCATGACGATGAAATTACGGAAGAATTCCTTCGGTCCCTGAAGCTGAAATCGAAAACATTGGCCGTCGTCAATTTCAGAGGACTGACCCTCAGACTCACCCCACAGCTCATCAGCAGGGTGACTGATCTTCCAATGGGAATGCCGTGGGATAAGGAGGAAAGGAAGCTGGGTAAGAAGGCTAAGGAAGAATACTTCTTGCCAGAAGAACAATTCTCAGAAGATAAAAACGGAGTTTGAAGGACTAACCTATAGTCGCTCTGGAGTGAAGTCAGCCTCCAAATTATGAAGTATATCACGTGTGAGGTGCGATTTAGCATTATATATGGATATCATTTTCAGCTGCTCACTGAACTCAGACACCACATGGGCCTCCCCTCGGAGCAGAATATGAGCATTCCATATTTCCTCTTGCAGTCCATGACTGAATGTGCCACCAAACTCAGAGAAGGGACACCAGACCAGCTAGCTCATCATGGGCTTATTAAGCTCCTTGTGGAAGATGCACTCCACACTTCCATTGTCCCTCTCTCCTAGGAGATTTTTTGGAATATGTCAAAGGATGATGACACTCGAGTTTTAGCTGAGGAGCTCACTTCTTCCAGTAGTGAGGAGAAGGAGCCTCCTTAGGCTGAGAAGAAAGCTAAAAGACAAGACACCTCTGGCAAAACACCCAAGAAGGAGCAAAAAGGAACACCAGCAGCAAAGCAAGCTGCCAAAATAGGGGATGATGGGATTGCCCCAACACCCAGGAAAAATGATTACAGAGCAGGGTAGAACAGACTGAGAAAGTCCAAGACAGTAAGGGCACCCCTAAGGCAACCCCAAGCAAGATGAAAGAAAAAGTCCCCTCGGCCAAGTAGGCTAAAACCATGCCCTCGATTCCTATAGGAAAGCAGCAGACTACTCCTACAAGAAAGCAGTATAGTACTCCTATAGGAAAGCAACAGAGTACTCCTACAGGAAAGCAACAGGGTACTCCTATAGGGAAGCAACAGAGTGCTCCTACGGAAAGCAACAGAGAATTCCTACAGGAAAATAGCAAGGTCTTTCTATAGGAAAATTTAAAACGGCTTCTACAGGAAGCCAAAAAGCAACTGCTACAGGACTTTCTACAGGAAGTCCGAAAGGAGGACAACAGAAAGAGAAATCAGCTGAAATCCTAGCTAGGGAGGCAGCAGCTGTGCTGGATGCCCTAAGCACCTCTCCCAAGCCAAAGGAAAAATGAAAAAGGGAGACTCCTCTGTATTTCAAAGCAAGAAGGAGTGTGAGAATTAAAATCGGCAGACCCCAGCCTCCATCCAAAGAACCGATCACTATTGTGGATACCCCTACCACACCAAGGGATAAATCACCCTCCAAAGCCTCCATTACTTATGAGCGGGGGAGCCCAAAAACATCTTCATGGAGGGACAGAATGGAGAAATTAAGCTCAAAAGCCTCTCTACAAGATGCTGAGGCTATTCTACATGAAACTCGGGCTAGGCTGAAAGAAGTAGAGCAGATGGAGGGGAAGGCAGTCCGAGTCACTAGGAGAGGATGAGGGAGCAGCCAAGTCACCACCAAAGGAGGAGAAAACTGATGTTATCATGAAACCAAGCCCAACTTATTATAACTTTTTGGAAGCAGGCAGAATTATTCCCCAAAAGTTTACAGTGCCACTATTTTTAGCACTAGAAGAAGAACAGGTACGAACCCACACGTGGATGAGGATAGCTAAATCTAAGGGAGTAGCAGATATTAGGCCCCTAGAGGAAAGGCTCAAGGAAGCACAAAGAGAATTGGCAAGAGTGAGGCATGTGGAAAGCTCTCAGCAAGCCAAGTTGAGAGAAGAAAATGAGCTGCTCAGGCAGCAGCTCCAGTTGCAGGGACAGAGGAAAGAAAAGGACATGGCAATCAAATATCCCTCAGCAGAGCCTCAAGGAAAAGAAGAGATACAAGCTGATGTTGAGGAGTTCAACCAGCAACTGCAGGAAAGGGGACTGCAGGCAGATATGGAGATACAATCCCTAAAACAGCAGGTGCAAGAAAAGGAGGCACAACTGGCCTGCATGGCCAGTTGGGAAATGGAAGCCTTGCAATGTAAGCATCCAGCCAAATCTTATGGCCTGTACCTAAGGGACCAATGGCTGCAGTTCCAAATCAATACATTGGCACAAAGGGGTATCTCTCACATCCAAAACCCCCAGCAGTTCACGGATTTGTGTAACACCAGTTCATCGGAAGATAAGGCCAAGCTCTCAGAGTTTTACCTCCATAATTTGGCCCTTCCAAACATCACTTCGTGGGACCCCAACATAGCAGTAGGGGACATGCAGCAGATGGCAATGACCTCATGGTTAAACCACGAAGAGAAGAGAGTAGCTGAGGTCAGGAATGTCATGGACCAGGAGCTACATGAGCCACTGCTGATTAGAGCAGAGCCAGGGGACCCCACAGCACTGATATCCGCTCACCAGCACCTAGCAACCAATTCTTAGGGTTTATTAGAGTACATAGATCTCAGACCTAGGACATAGCACACTTCAAGGATATGGAGAGGTTACTAGGGGACAATTGTGTTCATGCTTGCACCCGTAGGTGGAACGCATTGTCCCACAGCCTCAAAATTCGAGAATATCACACTCCAACTCAGATGAGGGAGGCTTTGGCACGGGTACCTCTCTACAATAAGTCTATGTAGAACCTCCAAGCCAGTTGGATAGGCCTCAAGCTATGTCCACCCTTGCTTTTGGGATTGCTGGAGGGAGGCTCAGAAGAGGAGGAGCATAAGCAGTGGGAAGAAGTGGAGAGGAAGGCTGGATTTCATGACAGTATGGAGGACACTACTTCAGAAGCCTGGGATGTGAGAGTGGCCATCAAAGCAATGAAAGATGAGGAGCTGGACTAGTTGC